>CAKNWW010345469.1:0-17627 GCA_932074435.1 Andricus kollari
TGTGTTTCATAAATAATATTGCTCTCAGCAATGCCTAATGGCACCATTATTCGCAAAAAATTGAATTTCTAAAATTTATGAAAAATAACGCGTGAATCAAATAATAATCAATTGTTTTATTTGAAGAATGTGAAATTTTACTCAAAGTTGGATGATAAGAATTTAATTTAAAAATAATTCTAAATGAAATTTTGCTCATTTCAAATATTTGTCATGGATAGATCTTCAATTTCAGAAACTCTACGAAAATATCCTCCAGCAACAATACTGGTGAGAAAGTCTTCTGCAAAATACACATTCTCTGGAACTAACATATCAATACCAAAGGGTACAAAAGTGTGGATACCAGTTTATGCGCTCCATCGTGATCCTAAATATTATCCAAAACCAGATATCTTTGATCCAGAGAGGTTTAACGAAGAGAAAGTGGCATCTCGACATCCTATGGTCTATTTGCCTTTTGGAGAAGGACCCAGAAATTGCATTGGTATATAGAAATATTTATTTAATAATTTATTAATTAATATAATATTTAGGCTAAGGGGGTCAAAATTTGTTATCCTGAGAAAAGCTGAATTTTGTATTGACAAAGCTTTTTGCAGTCTGCATTTAAAAATAATAACGAAGGAAGAACTGTACATTTTCATTTTATGAATTTCAATATATTTATAAATTTTAAGCAAAGATGTATTTAAAATCTGTAAATTTGTATGATCTTCAATTTTAAAGCTATCCAACGTTCAAACTATGTAATAAAAATAGATTATTTCTATTACAATATAATTTCAGAATCCTTCAAACTAACATTGGAGATTTGTCGGAATTAAATGAAAGATGTCTTCAAAACTACCTAATTCTAAACCTTTAGTTCTTATAGCATTTGTTAATTTCTTTGAGATTTCGAAAATCTTATTCAAACTTTTGAAATTTATTACAGCATTTATCAGTCTAACTTCTGTCAAACCTTTAGAAAAACTGATGTGTATTAATTAAAATATTTACGAACCTTTGACAATCTTATTGAGTTGATTGAAATAAATAATATTAATTAAATTTGACTTTGTAGATGTAGTTGAGAAGTAGACAAATTACTTCTGGATATTTAAGATGTAATTTTATTTAACAAAATTAAAAATAAATGAATAATTTTTCGGGATCCATAAAAACTATCCTTTTTGAAGTTAAAATTTTAGAAACTTTGTGAAGTCTTTCATGATTTTCTGGTTTAGTTTTCTGTCATTTTTTGGAAGTTACCGATATCATTTGAGAGTTCTCGAAATATTATAAATCTTTCTTGAATCCATATTCTTTACATGTAGATTCGAACCATGGTTAAACTTTTTTCGGATATGGAATTTAATCAGATTATGTCTGTTAACAGGTGCGAGATTTGCTGTATTTCAAACCAAGGTTGGTCTCATCAAAATTATCCAAAATTATAAAGTTGAAGTATGTGACAAAACTCCTATTCCATACATCAACAATCCGAGGTCTCTGCTTCTTTCACCAACAAAGGGCATATTTTTAAAATTCTCTAAACTGCCTTAAGAATTAAATGATAATAAATACACTACTAGCGGTAATTACCTGCACTCCTGTTCTTCCCAATTTGATGTTTTCGAAAAATTGAAATAAGTCAGGAAATAATTAACATTAATCAGTGGAAAAATTAAAGTTTTGCAATTTTTTACCCTAAAATTGATTATTTACATGTATCCAAATATTTTAAAATTTTAAAGAATCCAGACTAAATATTAAAGTGTACTAAGATATTCAATTTTTTTAACAATTGCATAGAGGAGAGTACCCGAATATGAGATACCAACTATGTTTGGTGTGATTGTAGGGATTCTATTAACTGAATTTAAAAGTTATATAGGCCATTTTAAAGGGAATTCAGATTACCATAAGGTGTTGAAATGAAATTTTTTATTAATTTTTGTTTCTTCTGAAAATTTAAAAAATGTAAAAAAATTTCTTTTTCCAAACTCGTCAAACTATTCTCATAATATGAGATACCCCAGGAAATCGCTAATAAAATGCAAAATAAAGTATTATTTTTAATTAAAAACTTTATTGTATGTTTCCGAAGTATTAATCTACTGTTATTCAGTAATATTTAATTTTGCAGTAGTCACAAACCCATTTGTATACAGTTTCCCCCGCGCAGTTTTAAATGTCTATTTTCAGCCACAGTACGAATTTAAAAATCCCGTGGCTTCACCCCCACCTACCTAAATACACGTAAAAATAATTTTGCAATTGCGCTGACGCTGATCACTTTCGCATATGTGTAGAACCACAGGTATTATATACCACACCGTACAACTACGCATTTACTACGCCTAACCAGTATATTAAAAAACTTGAACACTATCGATATTTTCCTACTTAGTTCTTCAATCCCTATCCCTCCAGGCAGACTTTACTGCTAAATATTTATTTAATACATAATAAATAGGGCTTAAAGACTTCCCTTCCAAGAACTCGACCACCACCAATTTCACAAACAGTTTGCTCATAATCTTTAGAAGCCCAATAAAAAAATGACTTCACCACGAAATTACTTTTTCTTTAAGGGCTACAAGTTAGTGATAGAATCAAAAGAGTGCGCCTTTTAGTTGAGCTAAAACCCTGCTATCTCATATTACGAGAATATCTCATATTCGGGTACTCTCCTCTATATTATTATCGAAATTAAAAAATATTATACTAGTACTATAAATGTTCCTTTTTTGTGTTAAACAGTGTTATTTGTTCGTGAAATAAATCAATGTGTGTATTTAATATGATTTTATTAACGACTTATGTACTTTTACGTACTTTCACAATTGGTTATAAATTGTTGCCCTAGAAAGGTTTTTTATCTCTCTTGTAAAACTAAAGGCCGATCAGACTTACCTAAGGGTGAAAGGCGGATATTAGCCAGTGTTCACGATCTGCACGGTACCGCGACAGTTTTAATGGAGAAATGCCAGTAATGTCTGTCAGTACCGTGCCAACTATCGGTAAAGTATTGGTTTAAAGCTGGTCCAGTACTAACTGTAAGTATTCGTAAAATACCGAATCAAGATTTCCGCCAACTTTTGGCGTCATACTGGTTTACAACTCGCTCAGTACTGATTGTGATTACTGGAAGAATACCGACACAAGATTTCTGCCAACGGTTTACGTCGTACTAGTTTCAAACTGGCTCATGACTAATTGTCACTACTAGCGGAATGGCAATGCAGAGGTTTCGCCAACGGTTGGCGCGCTACTGGTTTTTTACTGCCTTAGTACTAATATGCATAACCGGTGAAATACTGACATAAAATTACAGCCAACGGTTTTCATTACGCTGTTTTACTGCTGGCGTAGGAATGAAACGCATTACTGGTCAAATACCGGCATAAGAGTTCAGCCAATAGTTGGAATTGTATTGGCTTACTACTGATATTAATTACTGGTGATATACCGACACGGGAGTTCCGCGGACGATGGTCATAGTACTGGACATATGACAAATTCAAGTGCTGGTTGACAACCGACATAAGTGTTCATTTAATTGTTTCAAAAATAGTTTTAAAAAAAGCGCTGCCAGATATTTTGGAGGCGAATTCAAGGTATTTATGGCTTTTCGATCGGATGCCTAATTTGTGTATAACAATTGTAGGGCATTAAATAATAATGTATGTACATTTTTGAAAAATGGTATGAAAAAAAACCCAAAAAAGGGGCGCCCCTTGATATTCCGGGGACGAATACAAAGCTGTTTTTGGTTTTTTGATCGAACGTTTAGTGTGCTTATCAATAATCACAAAAGTTTGAAATCCATAGCTATGAAGTTTAAAATCAGTAACAAATGATTTAATTGTTTAAAAACTCGTGAACAAGTCGCACCTAAATATTTTGGAAATGAATACGAAGGTGTTTCTTGTTTTTAGAACAGACACTCCATGTGGTTCTAACAATTGTAGAACATTAAAAAATAATGGAATTGTCTAAAAATTTGGTGTTAAAAAACAACAAAAAAGGCAAGCCTAGACATTTTGGAGACGAATCTAAGGTATTTCTGGTTTTTCTATCGGACGCTTAATTTTTTTATAACAATTGTAAAACATCAAAAAATAATGTATGTAATTATCTAAAAAATTGTATTAAAAAAAAGCGCACCTTGATATCCCAGAGAGGAAGGATACAACTGTGCACGAGCCCATTTGTTCACGTCGGTGGCCACTGGTACAACTGTGCACGCTGTTGGCCACAGGCACAACTGTACACCCCCAATCTATGCACGTCTACATTTCGACGTGCACAGTTGGGAGTCTCCAATCTGTGCATGCATCAATTCATAGGATCAGACATTTTTGAAAGTCCACGTACCCAGGATGACACTTAGAAATTGAGGGAATTCTGCTAGGTCTTTCTGCGTTAGAAAGGGCGAATGACACTTAGAAATTGAGGGAATTCTGCTGGGTCTTTCAGCGTTGAAAAGGGCGCATGACACTTAGAAATTGAGCGAATTCTGCTGGGTCCTTCTGCGTTGGAAAGGGCGAATGACACTTAGAAATTGAGGGAATTCTGCTGGGTCTTTCTGCGTTGGAAAGGGCGAATGGCACTTAGGAATTGAGAGAATTCTGCTGGGTCTTTCTGCGTTGGAAAGGGCAAATGACACTTAGAAATTGAGGGAATTCTGCTGGGTCTTTCAGCGTTGAAAAGGGCGCATGACACTTAGAAATTGAGGGAATTCTGCTGGGTCTTTCTGCGTTGGAAAGGGCGAATGACACTTAAAAATTGAGGGAATTCTGCTGGGTCTTTCTGCGTTGGAAAGGGTGCACAGTTGGGAGTCTCCCGTCTGTGCACGTGCACAATAGGGAGTCTCCTATCTGTGCACGTGAACCGTTAGCAGGGTACTATCTGTGCACGTGCACAGTTGGGAGTCTCCCATCTTTGCACGTGAACTTTTGCTAGGGTACTTTCATATGTGCACGTTAACCATTGCTAGGGCACCATCTGTGCACGTCAACAATTTGACGTGCACAGTTGGGAGCGTCCCATCTGTGCACGCCAAATTTGAGACGTGCACAGTTGTCCCGGTGTACAGTTGTGCCTGTGGCCAACAACGTGCACAGTTATACCAGTGGCCGCCAACGTGCACAGTAGCTCTGTGCACAGTTGTCCGTCACCCAGTATACGTGCACAAATGGGATACTCCCAACTGTGCTCGTCGAAATTTAGAATTGCATAGATGGCACCCTAGCAACAGTTCACGTGCACAGATGGGGGACTTCCAACTGTGCACGTCTCAATTGATACACACAAGTCCACGTGCTCAGATGGGATACTCCCAACTGTGCACGTATAATTAATACGATCATTTTTTCACTCAGAAGTCCACGTGCACAGATGAGAGACTCTTAACTGCACACGTGCACAGATGAAAGGCTGTGCAAAGATATCCTCCTAACTGTGCACGTTTCGATTAATGAGATCAGATTTTCAATTTTTAAGTCCACGTACCCAGATAGTAACCTTCCAAGTGTGCACGTCTGAACCAATACGATCAAATTTTAAACTTACAAGTCCACGTGTACAGATGGTACCCTCGAAACTGTGTACATCTCAATTCATCAGATAAGATGCTCAACTTACAAGTCCGCGTGCACATATGGGAGACTCCCAACTGGGCACGCATCGGTTAATAGAATTAGACTCTTTATTTAAAAGTCCGCATACCCAGATGGTGCACATATTTTATGCAAAAAATGATAGTATCAATCGAGACGTGCACAGTCGGGAAGGTACCATCTGTGCACGTGCACTTTTTGGTGACAAATGATTTTATTAATCGAAACGCGCACAGTTAGAAGAGTACCATCCGTACACGTTTTAAGTGCAATTGATGAATTCAATACTTCTAAGTCAAAACTCTGATTGCATTAATTAAGATGTGCAGTCTCGGGAGTCTCTCATCTGCGCACGTGGACTTGTCAGTTGAAAATCTCATAGTATTAATTTAAACGTGCACATTTGGGAGTCTGCTATCTGTGCACGTGCACAGTTGGGAGTCTCCCGCCTGTGCACATCTAAATTTTGACGTGCGCAGTTCAGAGTCTCTTATCTGTGCACGTGCACAATTAGGAGTGTCTCATCTGTGCACGTGCATAGTTGTGACAGTGGCCCACGGCGTGCACAGTTGTACCACCTTCTCCCGACGCGCACAGTTGGTCAAGTGTACAGTTGTTCCGTGCACAGTTGTACCCCTCGCAAATTGAGACGTGCATAGTTGGTAGTGTTCCATCTGTGCACGTGCACAGTTGAGAGTCTCACATCTGTGCACGTGAACTGTTGCTAGGGTACCATCTGTGCACGTCTAATTTTAGACGTGCACAGTTGGGAGTGTCCCATCTGTGCACGTTAACCGTTGCTGGGTGCCATCGGTGCACGCTAAATTTGAGACTTGCACAGATGTCCCGGTGTGCAGTTGTGCCTGTGGCCAAAAACGTGCACAGTTTTACCAGTGCCCAGGGACGCGTACAGATGGGCTCGTGCACAGTTGCTCCGTGCACAGTTGTCCGTCACATACATGACTTGAGGTACTTCAAATTTATCTAGTAATTAATTTAAAAATTTTCTTTTCAAAAATGTTCAAAATAATATTGTTGAAAGATATATTTACAGGATCTGTGCAACGTATAAATTAAATATTATAGTTCTAAACAGAATGAAATTCATAAAGTCCGTCCCTCTAAATTTGTTTGAAAAAGTAAAAACTATACACATTTTTTGATAAAATATTATTACAACATTTATGTATATTTACGATTTTTAAATACCAAATGCTAAATAAATACACCTACGATCTATCTTCTTAGAGAAAAATCATATATTCTATAGAGGTGGACGCAGTTGAATTTTCCTTATATTTCTCAAATAATCTTTGTATTATTGAATGATTCAAAATTTCTGACGAGAAACACTGAATTTATCCAAGGTAAGAAGTATAAAAAAATAATAATTAAAAAACTAATAATTAGTAAATAATAAGCCTAGAAGGACATTGTTGAAGTTTACAAGTTACAAAAAACGTTTCCGCTGTACTATTCGAAAAATGTTCTTATGATAATTACTTCCAGAATCTTTCGGCAACTTCGGTTTATTCTCCAAGTATACGCACAAATCTGCGGTGAACGTAGTTGATGCGAATTTCGGTGACAGGAATCAATATATCTGTACAAAAGTATTTAAAGCATTTAAATTGTTCTAAACAAATTTCCAAAGATCTAGATAGTTTTTAAAGTCATGAAGCAAAAAAACAATTAAATATAACTGTGAACAAAGCACCTTATGTGAGCACGATATTTTCAAATGAAATAATTCTTAATAAAAATCACTTCACGTTTTTTTTTCTTGATTTGAATAGTTAGCATCGAATAAGAATTCAGAACACAATTTGAAATTACCCATATACACTATATACATATAAAATATATATTAGAATGTTCCAAAAAAAGCTTCATATTTTTAAAACTATTTTCTATCATGGCAAAATGACCCCAACTGTTGACAGTTGAAAATAATATTGTATATTTAAAACTCCTACCAAACACTTTCATTACTGTATCGAGTGTACAAAATAATATGCATGAGAAAACTCTGCAAAATGTAATTTAATAATTAATTTTTTCAAAACTCCACACAAACTTTCATTTGAAACAGATTTTTCAAAAGTCTAAACAGTTAAACTTTATATATCGAGAAGTTTTTCGTCGATAGAATGGCGGTTATGATCTAATAGTCCGAAAACAACATGTTTTTTATTCTTAGCTGTGAAAACAATGCTAAAGAATAAAAGAAGAGAATAAGCATTAGCTAACAACAAAAACCATTTTGGTTTCGAGGTAGTAGATCAGAAATCGTTATTATATCAACAGAAAACTATATCACACTTATATTGTCAAATTTTAAATAAATTGAAAATATATTTTGTAATCTAAGCTTAAATTAAATTATACGTAAAACTAATCTACAAAAGCCAATTCAATCATGTTTTAAACATTTTAATGTTAAAAATTTTACACAAATAAATTCTACAAATCAACCATACAAATAAATTGTTTCGTGTAGTCTGTCTTTGCATAAAATTCATTTTTTTTAGTTTTTAAAATCATAATGATTAAAAAAATGATTATATTAAGTTGCGAAAGTATACTGGTGTAAAATTTAATCATGCCCAGCAAATTTTAGCTTACAAATGTATGTCGAGTACAATTTTGTGCAAAGTTTTCAAATGAATTATTAGGGGGCGTCTGTAAATTACGTAAGGGAACAAAAGTATAAATGTCATATTGCCACCTTTATCAGATTTTTATTTATTATAATTTTATCTTTCTCGTATATTTATTCTTTTGTTTCTCACACAATTTATGAACACACCTCTGCGAAATTACATATTCGAAGGCGTTTGGGCTATAAGCTTGTACAAAATTATGATTTAATATTTGTAAGTATATTTTTTAAACAAACATAAACTTTTAAAAAAATCAAATTGTGCAACGAAACTGCACAAGAAGGCTTAAAAAGAATAGACCCTGTGTCGTTCTCTAGCGTTCGGTTCTTTTACCGTTCTCAAAAATTCCATTCTTGGTCAACCAAAAAATTTATGATTTAAATCACGACATTCAAATTTCAAATCACAGAATATTATTAATTGTAGATTTTTAAAGCAGAAGTGACGAAACTGATAAAAATAATTGTGATTATTTTCCATTATGGGGCTAATTGAGATCTTGTGCATAGTCGTCACCATTTGCATTTTCCTCTACTACTATAGAACATCTAACCATGAATTCTGGAAAAATCAAGTTGTCCAAGGACCACAACCAGTGTTCTATTTGGGAAATTTTAAGGATATACTGTTAAATCTATTGTCACCTGGAGAATTTGCCAAAAATATTGACGATGAATTTGCAAACGAGTCTATGGTTGGTGTTTATGACAGATATACGCCAATTTTGATCATCAAAGACCCGGCAATAATAAAAGACGTATTGATAAAAGATTTTAATACTTTTGCCAATCGGAGGTTTCCAGTATATGAAAAAATAGACCCTTTGTCTCAAAATCTTGTAAATCTCGAACCAGAAAGGTTAAAATTAAAACAGAATTAAAACAGAATTAAAACAGAAGAAAAAACTCTCTCCTGTTTTTACATCAGGAAAGTTAAGAGAAATATTTTATCTTCTCCTGGAAAGCTCAAATCATTTAGAGAAATATTTGGAAAAAATAGTACCGAAAAACGAACCAATCGAGTGCCGACAACTCACATCAAAATTCACGATGGACGTGATTTGTTCCTGCGCTTTTGGAGTTGACATTAATACACTTTCTGATGAGGAAAATGATTTTACACGAATGGAACACAAAATTTTCGACAATAGTTTTCGAGAATTGATAAGGACAAAAGTGAGAGATCTGACGCCATGGTTATTTAAACTTCTTGGGCCCTTTTTCATAGATCGATTTTTTTACAAATTTAATCTCAGGAACAACGGAGTATAGGAAGAAAAACAATGCCGTTAGACATGATTTTGTAGATTTATTGCTGTTTGTTAAGGAAAATCCAGACAAGTTGAATGCAATAAGTAAGTAACTTTTTATTTATTATCAATCACGAAAATCTTTGTTTGAATCAAAGAAATATTTCTTGAACTTTATGTCGAAAATAGAATTTGTTTAATTCAAAGAAATATTTTATTGAGTTATTAGTTATAAAATCAAATTTATTTTCTGTTTAAAGTAATGGAATATAACTTTAACTGAGAATGATTTCCAAACTTATAATTCAGTTCTAGAAATTATAGGGTTGGTTCCGGTTGATTTTTACGGGTTTATGATATAGAAGTATCGACCAAAAGTCTTCTTTAAATCACAAATGTAAAAGAACTATTAAGGTATTTAACATTTATTAATTGGCCATATTGGAGGCTTCCGTTCTTTTAATTCACAACATTACTAAAAAAAAATTAAAAAATTAAAAAATTTCCAAACATGTTATTTTGATCACTTGAGATTTTCATATGAATCGCAGTTTTTTCAATGTCATTTTTTTAACACAAACTTAAGTCAGCATTCATAAAATTCTTAATTTTTTTTTAAATTTCCTATATTTCATTAAGTAAGCCACAAAAACATCATCTTAACAAGAACTCTTTTTTACAGAAATAAAAGCTAGTATGACAATTTATTCGAAAAAAGCATTTTCCAGAAAAAACACATTTAATCAATTTTTAAATTGTATTCTTAATGGTTTTTTAATATCATTTTTATCGTAAATTTCGAACAAAAAATCTGCATCTAATTATTCATTGACATACCATCTTGAAAAGCATGCCAAAATTTTAAATATTCCGAAATTGAAAAAGAAATTTTAATTATTTTTCGAAAAATTTGAAATTTGAGAAAATAAAAATTTGTGAAGCACGCACTTGTAATTTTGTTATACTATGCATCAGTTTTTTTAATGTCACTATATTTGTCAACAATTCTTTGAGAAAAGATTTGTTTGCATTGACTATTCTGCTTAATCAATTGGTCCCTTTTTTGAGATCTGAAACGATGACAAGCTTCCCTCCATTTTTTTCTTTGCATTTCTTTTTCTTCTTTTGGTTTGTCCACAATCATTTTCACCTTTTTTTGTGCTCTTCTTACACGCCATCTTTCTCTTTCCATCGCCTTTTGTTTTTCCCAGGTTTCTTTATTTGATCTTAACTTTTGCCTTCGCTTTCTTTGTTGTTCAGTTTTTATAGATTTTTTCTTTTTTAAATCCTCATTAGATGTAATAATCGCTTTGTCTTTTCTCTTTCCGACCATATTTTAAATTATCCTGAATAAGGAAAAAAATGAAAGAATAAAACTCAAATAAAAAAAAGAAACAAATGATAAATAATCATGACATTTGTAGGGATCTATTCACTTACTTGCTGTATTCGGAAAAATTGTTTAAAATAAATTTCCAGACAAGAAAATATTGGTTTAATTATTATTGTGTATATAACTTATCTGCGAAAAATATTTGCTTTACAGGCCAATGTATTTTCTAACAAAATAAAACTAGAACTATTTATTCGTTTTCTCGATATGAACGAACGGAAAGCTTTTCTGCTACTAACTTAAATGTGCCTATGAACCAGCATATACGACAGAAGACTTTAAACAGAAGGGGCTTCGGAATTGAAAGGTTTGACAGTTGAGGGACTTCATAGTTGCATGTGTCGTGCTTTAATTCGAGGAAAAAATTATTTCATAGAAAAATGTTAAGTCCCGGGAAAAAAAATTATACATAGGCGGAAATATTACACATAATTTTTATTTGTGTAATACATTTTTGATATAAAACAAATAAAAATTATTCCTAATTTCTTCCAGTATCTATAAACTATAAAGAATCATTCAGTTTGAGATTTTTCTTCTATTTTTATATTCGCATTATTTATGATTTGAGAAAGTATTAAAATTGTCCGAAATTTCACACCATAGTTTTTAAATAGATCTCCACGTTTTGAGACCCCCTGAAGCCGAAAATAAAGTTTTGGCGTCCGTCCGTAAATACGATAACTCTCGAAAAAATGAACTGATCAAATTGAGCTTAAGCACACTTTTTTAGGTCCTAAAAGAAAGAACGTGTTTGTTAACTAACATTGCTTAAACAACGGTTATGGTTTTATCCATCAAAAATACTATCCAAAAATCGAACATTCCATTTTTACCCCAAACGACAACAGATACGTAAAAAAAATGAAAAAAGAATTGAAACTCTTCAAAATATCTACCATTTTTTGTTTCAGCCATTTTTTGATAGGATTCGTTTTTTTTTCCTTTTTTTTTGTTTTATGCATCGAAAATGATTAATTTTTAATCTTTAACCATACTTAATTACGTAGAAAAATCAGAATATGAAGATGCATATAAATAATGGGATCTAAAAGAGATATTTTCGATCAAGTTTCATTCAAGCATTTCAAGTGCAAAGAATAAATATCCGAGTGCGAAGCGCAAGATTTAAATATTTCGCGCAGCACGTGATGAGAATGTGCCCGCACAGTGGGCAGATTATTTTGCGTAGCTTCAGTGTTGAGTAAAAAATGAAGGTCAGACAGACAATAAGCAGTGTTTTTAGCCAGTGCCTAATAGAATAATATTTAATAGTTCAATTATCATTTATCATATTTAAATTATCATTTCAATATTTCTGTTGTAGAAATGATGGACTCTTTTCTGGCAGCTCAGGCATTTATCTTCTATGGCGCGGGTTTCGAAACGTCTTCAACAACAATGAGTAATACTTTATATGAACTGGCTCTAAATCTTTCAATTCAAGATAAACTTCGTAAAGAAATTCAAAATGAGCTAAAAAAATCAGATGGAAAAAATATTTCACAAGCAATTTCGTTTCATTCTTGCTTTTAGTACTTGATTTAATTTCAAAATTTTAAATTCAAATGGGATTGATCTTCAATTCCAGAAACACTTAGGAAGTACCCACCAGCACCACTGATCTTTAGAAAATCTTGTGAAAAATACACATTCTCAAGAACCAATGTGACAATACCAAAGGACACATACGTTTGGATTCCAGTATATGGAATTCATCGTGATCCCAAAAATTATCCAGATCCAGAGATTTTATATCCAGAGAGGTTTAACGATAATGAAGTGTCATCTCGTCATCCTATGGTCTATTTGCCTTTCGGAGAAGGACCAAGAAATTGCATTGGTAGGGGAAAACTTCCTGCAGTGAATAATGCAACCTACAGTGGATAATGCAGCATACAGTGGATAATCATGAATTAAAATACAAATATATAAATAACAATTAAGTTCAATTAATTATTTTACAAACATTATTATTTTTAATTATTCATTACCCACTCTAGGTTGCATTATCGACATTAGGGATGTTTTCTCTATAAGTAATTCTTTATCATCTAAAAATATATTTTCAATCTCTTTAATAATTAATTTTTCTCAATTATCAATTGCGATCAAATTATATTTATTTACAGGAACAAGATTTGCTGTATTTCAAACGAAAGTTGGTCTCATAAAAATTCTCCAGAATTACAAGGTTCACGTATGTGATAAAACACCTATTCCGTACGTCAACAATCCGAGGGCTCTTCTACTTGCTCCAATGGATGGCATACACTTGAAATTCTCAGAAGTTTCTTAAGCTATAAGCATTAAAGTAAAATGTATGACAATGCTATAGCTATTAAAACATAGTTTATATTGTTCATGAGTTGATCTTAATTTATTACGAAGATCTGCGTAGAAATACGTATGACAATTTCAAGTAATTTAATTTAATTTCACAAATCATAAAACGTTTATAATTTATTGTGTTGCCACAACCCGAAGTCTATTTTATTTGTTAGATGAAAGCTTATGTCATTTGGATAAACATCGGGAAAAATTAGTATCCGTTAATGAAGCAATTGAGTATCGCCAACCCACATCAAACTTTACGATGAACGTAATTAGTCCCTATGCTTTTGGAATATACATAATTGCTCTTGCTGACCCCAAAATGTTGTTACTTATAACATATCTCTGTCTATTCTCGAGATATACCAATTTTTGGACAAATTTAATTTTGAGAATCTCTTAAAATTCTTATTCTGCATAAATAAGGGACTTTAAAAGATCTGTAATTAAAAATCTTTAAAAGTTGGGTCAGTTTTGAGTTACTGGCAAGGTTTGTACAAAAAAATGTATTTTAGTTTTTTGTAACAGAAGGCAGCTAGCGTGATAGCGTAATGGTGAAGCTTGCAAGCAAAATTTTTTTTGTTGTATAAAAATTGTAACATACACCTAGCGACTAAATATAAGTATCTACAATATATCAATAATTCAACGGTGTACTTGAATAATTATTCTTATTATTCTATAATTATGCTTAATAATAATTGTAATATACTTATAATAATTATGCGTATTCTATAATTATACTTAATTATTTAAGCCACTACTATCCCGGTACTGTTATAATACAGTAAGGCAGTACAGAACTTAGTTATTATTAAGGGTTTCTTCAGTATCCCGCCCGTACTGACTATACGTACTGGCCCAGTACTGGTTCAGTACTGCAAGTCAGTACAGAGCTTTTTTATCATCAGGGGTTTCACCAGTACCCCGCTAGTACTAACTTGAAATACTGTTTCAGTACTGCAAGCCGATATGCAGTCAATATATTGTGAGGGATTTAGCCAGTACTGTGCCAGTACCGAATATACGTTTTGGCCCAGTACTGGTCAAAGTCTACCAGTCAGTACCGAACATTGTTATCATTAGGGGTTTTACCAGTATCATGCCCGTAAGTGGGTTGCTGTACCCAATTTTGTTGGACGCTTGGGCGCCATCCACTTAGTTGGCTGAGGCAGCCACTTTTCCCTTACGAAAATATATGACAGGAAAAAAATGACAGGCCTTTAATTATTTCTTTGTAGTCTTTTCGCGACTACAGGGAAAACGACAGGGAAAACGACAAGCACAACGACAGCTGAAAATGACTGACCCTAATTGGCCATAATTGATAATAATATCGTCTGAACATTATAAAGTATCGATGACCTGCACATTTATTAGCGAACTATTGGAACTTTCCTGTAAAGGTTAAGAGATAATCATCAAAAGAAAACTGTTACAGGAATTTTCATGATGAAACACCTTTTTGCAGCGTGTTCGATTTTCCATATTAAAGCCTTCTTATCCTTGCAAAGCGCTAAACTTGAATACCACGGGCAACAATTTCGGACTATTTTCAACTTTCTTCATTCCCTTAACAATTTCAATGCGTACCCCCAATTCAATGATCCAACAAAGTATGGTCTCGCCACGTGCATCTAAAAAAAAGTGAACCAATGAAATCGTCCGTAGGTTGCCCGTGGTGAGACCATACTTTGTTGGATCATGGAACTGGGAGCACGCAGTGAACTTGTTAATGGAATGAAGAAAGTTAAAAACAGTCCGAAATTTTTGCCCGTGGTACTCAAGTTTATCGCTTTGCAAGGCTAGGAAAGCTTTAAAATTTCAAATCGAACACATTTCACAATTGATGTGTTGGAAGAGAATTGGGAATTGAACACAGGTTACAAAAAGGTGTTTTATCATGGAAATTCCCATAATAGTTTTCTTTTGATAATTTTCTAAAGAACGCAATATTTCACGTCCAAAAACACTTCATTCACTCTTCACGAGAAATTGTAACTTAATAAATTTGGAAAAATCACAACACACGACACGAATGCTCGAGATATCGAGAAAGCAACACAAATCATCACTTGAATCTTGTCAGGCTGTCAGACTGGTTCTGCCATTCTGTATTCTGACACCAATGATGCCAACCGGCCAACGACTCTAACGTGTCTCCCTGACGCAAGTACAATAGATCAGGGAGCCACGTTTGGGATCCAATCGGGACCACTGGCCAACTAGTTAACTAACTAGTTGCTAACTATTAGATAGATAAAGGGTCCAATTAATAGCTTCAGTGACCAACGAACACGCTACAATTAAGAATGTTCATTGTGTCCAACGGACTTGGCTGGTCTGTTAATCTGAACAGACGTTCTGACCACGAGCGGATCATCGACAAAGCATTCCATGCTCTCGGACCACCCACGTGTGAGCGCGCAAACTTGTAATTCCCTGCAAACTACAAACACATCCATATATTTCTTTTATTTATAGAAATGTATTTTTTATATAAATAAATGCATTTCCTGTAGTAATTTAAAGATTTACAGTATACATCACGTAACTGAAATAATAATATTGTCATCCTAGCTCATAGGTATCCACTGATGAAGTCGCATTCATTCAGTGGTCAGTGTAAGTGGTCAGTTTCAGTGGTCAGTTGTTGAATGTTTAAACTTTGTGTCTTATAAAAGTATTATCGTTATCAAATATGGATGCTTTAACTAAAAAAGTGAGCATAGTTGTCCATTTTGTAACATGCTAGCAGGACGAACAGAGTCTGTAGTTACTTTTGAACGTATTCTTGATGATATGCGTGAATTGGCTTCATTGGAGCTAAACCTTGTACATTCCATTGAGAAGCGCGATCTTCACAATATCGTTAGGGATTACGATTTAGGGAGATATTCAACTCCTAAAGACGATGCTATCAGCACTGATATGTGGATTCAAGAGCAGGAAAATTTAGGAGAGGATTCGCCTGTTTTATTTTACAAAAGGCAAGTTTGTCATAAAGAAGGAAGTTCTTTGGAGAAAGATGATTTCATGATCGTTATCATGACTAAGTTGCAGCAGCAAATGTAAAAACGATTTACTTGAGGTAAAATCTGTGTTGACAGCACTCATAACATGACGGGCTATGACTTTCGGTTAACGACGATGCTTGCAGTCGACGAGTTCGGAGCTGATTGCCCGGTTGCTTTTTATTTGAACTATCGTGTAGATGCTGTTGCTATTTCCGAGTTTTTCATAGCAGTGAAGGGAAAAGTGGGGCATATTTCAACAAAAATTGTCATGTCTGATGACCCTCCATTTTACATCAATGCTTGGACTTCTGTTTTTTCAAAATCTGAGCTTCACTTTCTGTGCACTTGGCATGTGAACCAGAGCTTGAGGAAAAACTTAAACAAAGTTAAAAGTAAATTGAAACAGCTTAAGGTATACAAATCTAGCAGAAAACTCATGGAGGAAACGGTCAATCAGAACCTGACATGAAATATTTTGTTCTATATTTGCAATAGCTTAATGCTAATCGTTCTGAGCAGTGGGCATTCTGTTTTTACAAGGGACTAGGTCTAAATACAAACATGTTCCTTGAAGCTGCTCACAAGAAGCTAAAATATTGTTACATGTGCCGAAAGCAAAATAAGCGAGTGGACAAATGTATCAGTATTTTTATGCGATTTTCAAGGGACATAATGTCTGATCGCATGATTCGAATAATGAAGAACAAACCGACTTTTAGAGTGAAAACCATTGCTCAGAGCTATCACAGGAGTAACAGTATCATCGAAGATACGATAAGGAAAGTCCGTTAAAGCGTATGGAGGGTAAAGTCCTTATCAGTGGAAAAGGTGTCCTAGGAAATGTTACTGAACACTTCTTCTATATGCAAAGGATGTCCTCTTGCATGTCCAGAGTGCAAAGTTTGCATGCATGAATTTAGTTGCACTTGTGTAGATAGCGCGATTCGGGGTAATTTGTGCAAGCATGTTCATGCTTGTTTGCAAAAAGAAAATGCTTCACGCAAAACTGAGTCAATTGAAAAAGAAGAGCATATAACTTCTACCTTCGAGAAAAAAAGTGTGGCTCTTGCCCAGGCTTCTCAGGGACAATCAGTTCATACAGCCAAAATCAATTAAGGCAATTACTCGATTGAAAGTTTTACTCGACGCAATATTCGGAATGTCTACCACCCTTTCTGATGAAGTTGTCTCTGAGATCTGCAAGGAGATCTGAGGCTAACTATCTTTACCAGTTTTCTAAAAGCTTGCAGCCAAAAGCTACTGAACCTACTTTCGTACCACATTTACCCAAGACACCTAATATGCCCAGCCACAACAACTTGGTGCAACAGCGACGCTTTTACACTACCAAAAGAAAAAGCT
>CAKNWW010345475.1:0-10673 GCA_932074435.1 Andricus kollari
AATTCTTAACAAAATAATTAAACTTTTAATCAACTTATTGCATTTGCAACTAAACTGATTAACTAATTTCATGAAATTTGTTCTTAGCAGTGGAATTTTTGCCTATTTACATTAAATTGATCTCCTTCAAAGAAAAATTATTATAGATAAGTCATCATTGAAAAAATATTAGTGTTTGGAAACGATAATACACTGCATTTTTATTATTAGTTGTAATTACAAGTAACTTGTAACATTGTAACAAGTCTTTGGATTAGAAACAAATTAATTTTGTTGTGATTGAATTAATGGTGTGGAGAATTCTGGTTTACATGCTCTACTTTGAAATTAAGAGAGATTGGGCGTTGAGGGCCTACTGGAGTTTCCCTGAGTTCATCTTTGGTCAGTGCGGTAACCATGTAGCTTTCCATGTTTATCTTAACCCGTACTCTAGTTTTAGAGCCAGGCTTCCTTGCATATATTCCAGCAAGAATATTACTACTCTCCAATAATGCAAAGACGTCACCATCGAATGTTGATAATACAATTTGTTCTTGCGTCGGAATGTGCCCATAGCGATGTCGTCCTGTGAGGAATAGAATTCTTTTATCCGCTGGAAAAGTGTATCTTCGAAGTTCGAAAAGCCGGTTCGGATTCTTGTAGGGAGTAAGCCGAATAAATTCAAGTTGTTCAAATCCATATCCAAGAACGTCAGAAAAAGCAGGCCTGGTAGGTGGAGCTATATACCTGGCTCGAGGAGACCTGGATCTGGTACGAAGAGGAGGCTCTGCAGAAGAGGAAGACCCGGCTGGAGAATAAGGTTTGGCTGGAGCTATATACCTGGCAGGAGGAGACCTGGACCTAAAACGGATAGGAGGCTCGGCAGAAGAAGAAGGCCTGGTCGGTAAATGAGGTCTCGTAGGAGAATGTTGTTTGTCAGACGAAGAAGTAGATGGCACGCCACGAGGAATACCAGGAATAGGTTCGCCATTAGGTAAGCAGTCGAACTGTGAACTTAAATCTGCAATAAGATATAAAGAATTTTTTTAGTATGTTGTTATATCATGGACTCTGGTTAGGAAAATTGCAACGAAAGGCTGATAATATCAAGGGAATATTGTCTTCGGGAATTTATTGAAAGCGGGACCAGCAATATTCAGGGAACATCATTCGGGAAGGATACTGGAAAAGTTTTGTTTAGTGTGTCTTTTATAGACGAACGCAGCGGAATTTTGGTTGAAGAGAGAAAACCTTTTCGCAGCCGTTATACAGTATTCAATTTGCTTTTAACTTTTTACTCAAACAAATCAAACGATTTAGTATGCGGTTTGCACAAATTATTCATATCCTGGGCTGGCAAATTGTAAAGAGTACCTGCCTAATTAGTTTTATTGTATAGAGGTTCTTGGGATGTAGTATCAACCTGAGACCCTCGAAAGGGAAATCTACTAAGTAGAAACGGACAGGCAATTCTTGCTTGTAGTATTTTGAACATTAGTTTTAGGTAGTGGAGTGAACATTTTGCAAGCTTATTTACTCAAGGTTTCAATATGATCTTTAAATCCTAATTGCAACTTAAATTTGATACTTTTGGATTAAGCGGCAACTTATTCTACAAACACCATTCATAACAACTGTTCAGATCGTTCTTTTGATATAAGAAATCACTTATTTGTTTTATCCTCTTGAGCATCTGATATTTATCTGATAAGCTTCAGAAGAGTGACGCTCAAACTGTTTTTTTTTGGTACAAGCACGTACTGCGCGGGATCTAATGAGTGTTCTGATATAACATAAGCTATACACATTTCAAATATTTTAGAAAAATCATTTACAATAGAAATAGGCCAACACTTTTATGTCAGATATATCGCCACCCTTAAAAAACTGGGCACACTTTGGTTTCTTTCCACTGTCGTGGATAAATCTCACTTTAAGGAACAATATTATAAATATATTCAACAAATAGTTATTTATGGAAAACCTTACACTTTTTTCAATTTATAAATATATTGTATTATATTTACCAATTAAATTAAGAATTGCAATCCAGGTGAAGACCAGAGTATGAAAGATCTCCATTTTTTGCAATTAGGGCAAAAACTGATTAATGCTATAACGAAGGATTTGGTTAACTGCGTAACCAATGAATATTTAAGTGCTTCATCAGATGACATAATATATCATATCGTCGTTATCTCATAGATAATAGTCGAAGCTTCTAAAATATTCATATTTCATAAATCAGTCCAAGGACAGAAGGCTGTTTACGGCAATCGGAAACATGTTAAACCATTTACAAATACTGTTGACATCTTTCTCAAGGTGTCTCGTAAGTTTTAAAGACGAAAATAATTACGGGAAATAGTATTTTTGTTAATCAATTTTTGTTACCGTAAAGCATCAATAATTTGAAATCCCTTGAATATAAATTAAAATAAACTTATTCACTGAAATTCTCTAGAAAAATACATCAGAATCCCTAGAAATCCTTGGCCATTTAACAAAGTAATTTAAATATTGTGAAATTAATTGAAATACCTCAAAATCTCTTAAAAGCGGTGGAATTCCTATAAATCACTCGAAATTCAATGCAACTTTATTTATTTTCCAAAATTGTCCAGGAATCCTTTAAAATATTTAGAAATCCTACAGAGTTATTTGAAATCCTTTTGAATTTTTGATATCTCTTAAAGTATCTTGAAATCTTTGAAGATTTAATAACATCTTCAAATCTTGTGAAATTACTTGGGATACTTTTAAATCCCTTGATATCTTTGGAATCGCTAGAAATCCCTTAAAAATTAATTTCATTATTATAATTTATTTTCCAATGTTCACTAGAAATCCCTTGCTATATTTGAAAATCCTAAAACAATTTTTGAATTCCCTGGATATTTTTGAAAAAAGTAAAACTCTCAAAATCCGTTGAAGTCCCTCAACATACGTTAAAATCTTTTAGAACTCCTAAAACCTCCTGAATGTTTAGAAATCTTTACAAACTGCTAAAATTGTCATGAAGACTAACGAAATCGCTTGAATTCCATGGAAGTTTTATGAAATCCAAACTAAATTAAATTAAAATTCCTAAAGATCCCTTGAAATTTCCGAATCTCTAGAAATCCATTGAAAAATTTAATTTAATTCATTTCCCAAAGTTGAATCAAAATATCTTGAAATCTTTAAAAATTCTACAATATTCTTAGAAATCCCTTAAAATGTTTTGATCTCCTAAACCGAAGAAGTCTTTTCAAATTAGTTAGTTCTTGAAATCCTTTGAGATCTTCAAAACTTCTGATATGTTTGGAAATGTTTAACATGTCGCGAAATATTTACGACATCTGAGGAAATCGCTTAAGATCGATCGAAATTCTTTAAAATTTGTCGAAATCCTGCGCTGAATAAATGAAAAAGCATTCATTTGTCCCTTGTCTATTTTTTGCATTAACTGTTTCAATAGCTTAACGTTCTTAATTTCTATAATGATTTTCTTATAATGGTTTTCTATGATAATTTCACAAAAGAGTTGAATTTTCAACCAAGAAACATTTTTTAGTCAATGAAGAAAAAAATGCCGTCCAAATTGTTGAAATTCTAAGCCCAAAAGACGAATTTACAACCAGAAAGGTTGACTTTTTAATAAAATGATTGAATTTTATGGGAATTTGGACTCTTAACTTTGAGTTTAAAACTGAAGTGCTGTATATGGAAAATTGGAGCGCAGTTATTGATTGAAATGTTTATTTATTTAATTCACCTGTAAAATCATGTAAATATAACATTTTAAAGACTTGTTTTTAATACAAAATGTACATTTTTCTTGCAGATGAATTTTCAGTAGTAGTTGAATTTTTAAGAGTTGAAAATTTTGTTGAGATTCTTAAAAATGAAGTTTTTGTTGTGTGGCTATTTGGAAGAATAAAAATTCTGATGAACAACCATTCGGGTAATGGAAAATTAAGGCACATGATAATTTGGAAAAAAATTGGGCCAAATGGTAATTATTAAAAATTGTAATTGTTTGCGCCTTTTCTAACCCTCCTCTAGCAAATGGTGTTCTGTTAAGGAGACCCTTAAAGCTCCTAACTGTAGGTTGCTTTGCAAATGTAGATTTCATCACTACTTTATTCATTAATAATGATGTTTCAATTCTTAAAAGTATAATTTAATGTAATTATGTTGAGTCCTGCTTCTCCGCAAGAGAATTAAGCCGTTGCACAGTGATTTAGGATTTTCGTTGATAAATCAAATTGTGGGTCGCGATTATTCTTCTTTGATAATATTGTTCTCTTCCTCTAAAAGTCGGTGCGGATTCTCATTTGAAGTAAGCAGAATAAATTTAACAAGGTTAATTGCTTATCCACGTCCTTTAGAACAAGCTTAAAGCCTGGTAGATGAAGTTATATAGCTGACAGGAGAATACATTTACCTGGCACGAGGAGACTCGGCTGGAGAAGGAGACTTGACAGGAGAATATTGTCTCTCAGAAGAAGAAGACAATGCTCCACGATGAGGAACATCGAAAATAAGTTCCCCAATTGGTAAACATCCGAACTGTAAACTTAACCTTGCAAGAAGAAATTGAGGATTACATTTTTTTAGGTAGAAAAAACTACACAAAAAATAGTGGAAAAGGTGATTCAGGTAAAATGTTGAAGGTGATCTCGGCATGCAAATAAAGTGAAGATCGGCAAGGGTGAAATAATAGATAATTAGTTTTTCATTTTACATTACCCATCTCCATTTTATTTTCATGATAGACAAATAACTTTTCAATATAATTGTTGAATTTTTAACAAAATAATTAAATTTTTTATGCAAGAAAATTGTTGAATTTCCTAGTCCAAAAAAATTTCGAAATGAGAGTTTAATTTTTAACCCGAAGATATAAATTTTCCAGAATAGTTTAACTTATGATGGAGGAGTTGAAATTTTAACTGCAATGATGAATTCTGTACCCTAAAAGACAATTTTCCTACAAAATTGTTGATAAACTCTTTTTAATTGAAAGTATACTCTCGTAAAAATGCTCTTATTTGCAGGTATAATACCAGAAAAACCATATTGATCGTTACTTTGACGGCATATGATAAAAATGTTTAATAAAGCTAATTAACGAATTTTATTAATTTCTTTTTTCGCAGTGGAATTTTCGTCTGTTTACACGAGGGTGTTCCCCGCCACAGTAAAATCATTATAGGTAAATCATTACAAACCTATAATAATTTTCCTCGAAAACTACTTTCGTGAGTGAATCAAACGGAACTTTTTTTATTTGTTTCCGAAAAAGACTGGCGAGGGCATTAAGGAAAGAGTGAAGCTTTGGGTACGATGATAGATTTACTTTTTATTATTGGTTGTAACCACAAGTTACTTGCAATATTTTAAGACGATTTCGCATCAGAAACAATTTTATATTTTAGTTTAATTTTGTTGTTGTTAATGGTGTCAAGAATTTTGTTTTATAAGAGCTACTATAAAATCAAGTAAGACTTGGCGTTGGCGGCCTACTGGAATTTCCTTGATTTCAGCTGGTGTCAAGGCGGAAACCGTGCCGCTTTTCATGTTTATTTTTGCCCGTGCTTCATGTTTCGTGCGAAGGCTATATGCATATATTCCAGAAAGAACATTATTACTCTCCAATATTGCAAAGACGTCACCACCGAATGTAGATAATACAATTTGTTCTTCGGTTGAGACGGGCCTGTAGGTACCCCGTCCTGTGAGTAATTTTATTTGTTTATCCGCAGGAAAAGTATACCATCGAAGTTCAAACAGCCGGTGTATATTTTCATAGGAACAAAGCCGAATAAATTTAAGTTGGTCAAGTCTATATCCAAGTACGTGAGGACACCGAATGGTAGTAGGAGACCTGGTCCTGGCACGAAGAGGAGGCTCGGCAGTAGAAGAAGTTCTGGCCGGAGAATAAGATCTAGCTGGAGAAAGAGACCTGTCAGGTGAACGTTGTCTGGCAGAAGATGAAGAAGAGCATGGTCCGTCACGAGGAGTAACAGGAATAGGGGTGCCATTAGGTAAAGAGTCGAACTGTGAACTTAACTCTGCAAGAAGAAACAGCTAGGATTAATTTTTTTCAAGTACACCAAACTCTCGGTTTAGTAACAGCTGCCTGCAAATAGCCTTGTTACTAATTCAAGGGAATCGAAACGTGGTCAGGGCCGCCGTAACCGTTTCCAATTGTAATGCATAATAGACAAGATTCTAGCTATACTGGTTCCCGATATACAGGACAAGGCGGTCCGAGTGGGCGAGTGAGACAGGCGCTTGCAAGGTCAGCTGAGTTGGGATGCTCACGCTACGGCACTATTAGAAGCCAGAAGCAAAAAGGAGAAGGTGAACGTTCTGGAGAGTCCCGAGATAGTGTGAAGGCCATTGAGGGTGTCCCCGAAACGGCCAGTATAGCGGTACGCTTGTGTATTGCACAATACACCCGACTGAGTATTCGCGCAGTGCAGCACTTCCGGCCAGCAATTTTAGGAATGACTAAACCGTGGGTTACTAAAACGCGGTTCTGGTGTGTATTGATATTTTTCAAGGAGAAAATCCAAAATCATAACTCGGCTCAATGCCACACTGATGACACAGATATTTCCTAAATCATACCGAGGATTTCAAACACTCCATTTCCAAATTATCAAATCATCAAAAATCCCTACCTATCCACTACGTTTCACCAGCCTTTAAAGATACTCGATTTTATCGAAGATTGCTAAGTCCACCGGGATGTTCGGCAACTTGCAGATCCTTCCGTTTATCTCTACTAAGATTGCGATACCCGTCCGCGAGTTCGAGACGCAGACAATATTAAATTATTAGCGGGCGGATGAAAAAAAATTAAAAATCCTTCCTTTGAACGGAGAACGTACTTGAAAACCAATTCCTAACTCCGTGTAAAGTAGAACGTGAGCCGTTGGAATTACTTGTTCGGGCTCCCGCCCGTAAACCGGCGTACTAAAAAATTTGTATTATTGGGTAATGGGCAGAAATATAAAATTTATAGGGAAATTCCCACGTCGACGGGTGAGCCAAGCTGCGTGCAATCAGAAAAGTGGTGGTCTGCGCATAAATGTCGCGCTTCAAAAATTTACTACTTCGAATCTCAAAATAGAGTAGGAAATTTTTGACCATAAAAGTTTATTTGTGTTATTCAAGTAACAAGGAGAAAGAAGGTGAGTTAGGTACAACAAAGGTACTTTCCCTTTCGGGGTTAGGAACCCTCACCTCCGTTTCTTAATTAATTATAATTGAAAGATATTTCACAAGACAATTGTTTTGTACGAGTGCGCTAGTGTAGCGCTCATTATACCAATACTGTCACAATTCTAAGACAAGGCTCATGCCAAAAGAATAATTTTACAAGAAGACATGAACGGATGGGTAGGCGTTCAGCGTCAACAGGAAGATACAGAAAGGGTGCTAGGTAATTTTAGAGATCCAACAAGAAAAACTGATAACGGGAAAAGATTAGTTATCTTATGTTTAGAAAAGGGCTGATTTATTACAAATACTTCGTTTAGGAATAAAATTATCCACATGTACGTTGATGTAGAGAAATTAGCCACATTATAATTGACTTCGTTATTGCGGATGAAAGACGTTCATGTCTAAGACGAATAGAGAGCTAGTAAAAGATATAAGAGTCATGAGGGGTTCTGAGTGCAATACTGATCATTTTACCTTCTAGTCTCCAAAATAAACTTATTTCAGAGATGGAGAAGAAAGAAAACCAAGAAAAAGAAACAAACGCGAATCAAAAATGAAAATTTACAGAAACCGGATGTGCGAATAGCGTTTGAGAATAAAATAAACGAACGCATAGATTAGGCAACTTGAGTGACGCTAATAGATAATAAAAGTATAGAGGCCGCATCAGCCTTGTTTATGGATTTCATTTTTAGGAGTGCGACTGAAGTGTGTGATACTGCGGTTGTAGGAAGAAAGTCTGGTGATGCATTGTGGAATGATGAAATTTATGCTGGTAAAAAAGAAAAGAAGGCAGCGTACAACAGAACGTTGAACATCACAGGTCTTAGCGATGAGGAGGGGAAATGCTCAAAAATGATTACAGGCACAAACTCAGGACAGTTAAACAACTATTCAAGGAAAGTAAACATAAAATCAGAACAGAAGAGATAAAAAAACAAAGCGACTTTGAAGAAAGCAAGAAACCGTTATATACATCTATGAAGGGAAGTAAAAGTACAGAGTTTGTCAGCATGAGAAATAACGAAGGGGAAATGCTATATGATACAGACGGGATAGTAGACGCTTTGAGAGACTCTTTCAGGCACTTATTAGGAGATGAAGACATCGGGCATATTTTGAATTGATCATGAAACCGAAAATGATTGAAGTTCAAAATAAGTTTGTAAGAAAATGACCTGAAACAAAATTTAATCTCTAGTTTTTTCTGTATGTGGTTGATAAATCCCACTCTTGAAAGAACTGTTATAAATATATCGGACAAATAGCTATTTGTGAAAAGTTTGAAAACTTTTTGAAAATTATAAATATATTATATAGTATTAGACTCACCAATTGAATTAAGGGTGGCAATGAAGGTAAAGATCAGCGTATTAATGATCTCCATTTTTTGCAGTTATGGAAAACACTGATTAATGCGTTAATGAAGAATTTGGTTAACAGTATAACTAATGAATATTTGTGTGCTTTATTAGATTAAATGATATATCATACGGTCGTTATCTCATCAGTCTGAGGACAGGAACTTGTTTACTTCAGCCAAGGCTAGATTGGGTAAAATAAAGTGATTCTGCCGAACAGCGCTTCTATAGAAATCTGAGTCTTAACCGGAAATTGTTTAAACCATTTACAAATATTGTGAAAATCTTTCTCAAGGTGTCTGGGTATCTTTCACTAGATATTGAAGAATAAAATAAACCGAGTTTTGTTTGAAAAATATTGCTTTTCAAGAAAACGTGCTTCAACAAAGGAAGTGAAATATATTCTTATCGCTTTTATTTTTTATTCATATTGCTTTTATTTTGTATATTATCGCTTAAATAATTGGGTTGAAATAACTACCTAGAATTAAGCTTGTGTTCTTGAAAAAAATATTATCCACTACTTTGCAGCATAAGACTTTAGAAATTATTGTTTTAATGCTCAAAATCATCAGCAAGTAATTTAAAAATTCGAAAAAGTTATTAATAATATTAAACTAATAATAATATTTGGCAATAATTTATTCATCAACAATAACTCGTTAAAAAATTTTAACCGTATGATTAAAAGTTGAACTATTTTGTCAAAAATTCATTTGTTTGGGAAGGATTTAATTATTTAGTTTAAAATTTGACTTTTCTGTGATAAAAATTAATTTTTCTAACTAAGAAATAAACTAATTCTTTTTTAATTCAAAAGTGATTCCTTGCAGTTGAAAATTTAACTATTTTATTTTTGGTTGAAAACTGATCTTTTTCAGAAAAATGGTCAGAAAAATTAATTTTTTTGGATGAAAGCTGTTTTCTTTGGTGAAAAATCTAACTACTTTGTTGAAATTATTTTTTTAAATTAATGTATTTAACTGAAAATTGAACTATTTCATTTTTGGTCTACATACCTCTTCGAGATCGGAAGAGGTATGTAGTTTTTTTTTTTTTTTTTTTTTTCATTATATTGAAATAATTTTAATTACTGCGGTAATTAAATTAAAAATTATTTAACTTTACAAAAAAAAAAGAAATCTCCACAAAAAAAATATGAATTTTTATCAAACTAGTTAAATTTTCAACCAAAGAAATGTACTCACAACAACAAAAAAACACATTTTTAAGAAAGAAATAAATTTTTCTACAAAAAAGAGGAATTCAATGAAAAAATTAATTTTCACCCAAAAAAGACTAATTCACAACAAACTAGTTCAATTTTCAACTAAAATGATGAATCTTCAACATATAACAAGATACATGAATTTTCAATCAAATAGTTACATTTTCAATTTTTAAAAAATTTTAACTTTCAAAAGCAATTGTTAAATGTTCGTTAACAAAATATTTTTTTAAAATAAACTAATTTTCTTCAAACTAGTTAAATTTTCAACCAAAGAAATGATTTTTAAAACAAAAAAACAAAAAAATTTTTATCACAAAGACGAATTTTCGACAAAATTCATGAATATTTTACTAAAAAACTAATATTATGAATCTTCAACCAAAAGGATGAATTTTGAACCAATAATATTAATTTTCACACA
Organism: Andricus kollari; assembly: GCA_932074435.1. Taxonomy (NCBI): domain Eukaryota; kingdom Metazoa; phylum Arthropoda; class Insecta; order Hymenoptera; family Cynipidae; genus Andricus; species Andricus kollari. Next base: position 10,214 of record CAKNWW010345475.1, read on the forward strand.
AAAAAAAAACGAATTTTCATCAAATTAGTTAAATTTTCAACAAAAGAAACCAAGTTTCAATTAAAAGATGAATTTTCCACTAACAAGATAAATTTTCTACTACGAAGAAAAAATTATAATAAATTACATGCATTTTCAACCAAATATTTCAATTTTCAAGCAAAAAGATAAACCTTTAACATTAAAATGGAACAGTTAAATTTTCATTGAAACATAATTTTCAGGGATAAATCAACTTTCTTCAAACTACTTAATTTTTCAACCAAAAAATTTAATTTTGGATCAGATCCCTAATTTTATAAAATCTACGTAAGATTTTGTGAAAGAGTAGGCATTTTCTGTAAAAAAAAAATAATTATCTTTATTACAAATTATCTTAAAAAAAATATTATTGGCTGGTCTACAAAAACAAAAATTTCGATTTTTTGAAGTCTCACCCATTCATTTTATGGTTTTTGCT
>CAKNWW010345478.1:0-10361 GCA_932074435.1 Andricus kollari
CCTGGAGCGGCCCCCTCTTTGTTTTTTTTTGTTTTTTGTTTTTTGGGAGTTCATTTAAGTCCCACGAGAAGCTAGGAAATTAAAAAGAAACTCCCTTCCCAGAGCCCCGCTTGCTGGGGGTGGGTCTACAAACTATTAGTTCGACCTGGTGACCCAAAGTCTTCATTAAGACATCTCTTTTGGGACCCCGCCTGTCCATTACTACTGACGGGAGCAGGCCGGGTTGTTCAAGGATTTGTTGACCCTGGTGCCGCTCAGCTCTTGACACGGCGATCACATCGTAGCTTGGGAGCATGAGAACTCGCGCTCTCGATATTCCGACAGTTCCTCAGAGCAGCCACACTTCGCAGCTTAGCACCTCAGGTTCACCTACTCCAGGTCTACAGTCTAATGAGACCCGTAAGCGCTCTCATTAGGTACAAGGTCCCGCGATTCCTAGGGAAGGTGTTTCTTAAGTTAAAGGAAATGTTTCATTTGATTAGTAAAAATAATTTGAGTCCAGTCGTCACTAATAATTCTGTATGCACTAAGAGGTCCCCGAGATACCTTTTATTTAAATGGAAAGAAAAGTAGATTTTTCATTTTTTAGTAGGAAAATCTCCAGGCCAACCAGTGTTATAATTTTCCCTCAAACTGTTGCAAAACCTATACCTACTATAAATAACATTTTTTATTGTTTCTGAACTCCCTTGCGTCGCCAAAACTTGACTTTCGGCTTCAGGGGGTCTTAAAACGTGGAGATAATTTGAAAAAGTGTGGTTTCAAATGTCGGATAATTCTAATACTTTCTCAATCATAACTGATGAGAATGTAATGATTCTGCGAGCAGAAGTATCAATTATAAATCTTTACGGAAATTCGCTGTTCCTACATAAAATTATATATATTTACAACATTTCCTATTATAATTTAGAGATTGTGTGGACCACCTTAGGCTTAAATATCCTGTTAATGAATAGATTGACTGGAAATGTATGTTTTTATAATTTAACTCGTAATTAAATCACTTTTTGTAGGGAACGCTGAAGTCATCTATGACTTCTTTGAAAATCGCTTGCCAGGCCCTCCGGCTCGTCTAGCAATTGATGTAAGAGGTTGGCTCTGGGTGCCTCTTTTTGGAGGTTCACTTGTAAGGATGCAATCTCTTTGAAGATATTTCCAAACATGAAACTTGGAATAAAAATAATTTTTTTTTATTCTCCTCAGGTCGTTGAAATTGATCCATTCACTAAATCCAGGCATCGATCTATTGGGATAGATACACCTGGAGTAAGCGCATGCACTTTTGGAGGTCCTGGCTTGGGGACTTTATTTGTATCAACAATGGGACGTGGTACAGGCGATTTGGGTGGTCATATTTTCGCTGTCTCTGGCCTCGGCGTGAGAGGAGTGCCGACAACAGAATGCAGGTTGCAGTTAAATCACATCTACGATTACGAAAATATGTACTTTAATATTTGGAAGTCAATGATGAAGATTTTTGATATTTGAATTGAAAGTTTCGATCATTCCTTGATTTATTTATCAAATTTTTTTTATTTAAAAAGAAAGCAAAAATTAGTTATTATTCACAATCAGTTGAGAAGGAAACGACTCAAAATGCGACCCAGCGGACGTAGATTACTCCGTGTTACCTAAGATCATTTCGGATTGCATAGGATTAACCTGAATTACATGAAATCATGGTAAATTACTCCGCCTATGCCTTTTCAACCGAAAACAAAATATGTGAGCTTTTAACGAAATAGTTTAATTTCCAACCAAAAACAAGAGTTATCAACCTAACAGACGAATTTTCTACGGGAAAAGACGAATTTTCAACAAAATACATAAAATTTCAATGATTCCATCAAAACTTGACTAGTTAAATTTTAAATTGAAAATTGATTTTTTACCAAAAAAGAACAAAATTTCCAACAAATAGTTAAATTTTCAACTACAGAGAAGAATTTTTATCTGAAATGATGAATCTTCAACTGGAACAGTTAAATTGTTAGTTAAAAAATAAATTTTCGACAGGAAACAACGATTGTTTTTAAAAAATGGTTGAATTTTTCTAAAAGAAATTAATTTTTAACAAAGAGATGAATTCTCAACAAATAACGTAATATTATTTTACGTTATGGTTGTGATCAGATGAATGCCGTGAATGATTTGATGTTAATTCTTTTTTGTCTACTGGTCTAATATCAATATTTTTTAAATATTGATTTGCAGTGGAGGGTCTGCCGATATCGGAAAAGACTTCCCGGTACTGGCAAAAAGTTTTCTGCCGATACTTTATTACATAACATTATTGTACATTACTACACTTTCGTTACATCTTTGATTATATTTTCATCACATTATTATTGTTCTTGTACATAAAATTATTTCTGTGACCAGTCACAGGGCTACATATCAATTTTCAATCAAAATTTGAACAGGTAAATTTTCAGTGGAAAAATTAAGTACAAAAAAAAAGAATTTACAACAAATAGTTAAATTGCCAAGCAAAGAGATGAATTCAGTTAAAAGATAAGTTTTTTACCAAACAGCGATTTTTCAACAAAATAGTTCAATCATCAATCAATGAGCTGGAATCTCAACTAACCAAAAAACCAAAAAGGATACTTGTGATCAATGTTTTTTATTTTCAACAAAGTAGATCAGATTTCAACCAAAAAGTTAAAATTTCATTTAAAAAAAGGTATTTTTAACCAAGAAGATTGATTTACTACCGAAAAGACAAATTGGAATTAATGAACTTTCAATAAAAAAGAGAAATTTTTTACGGTATAGTCAAATTTTCTACAAAATCGATTAATGCTTCAACAAATACTTAAAATTAAAACAAATGAAATGAATTTTCTACCGAAAAAGACTAATTTTTAACCAAATACAATAATTATGAACCAAGTAGTTGATTTTCAAATAGAAAAAGCAATTTGAAACAAAAAATGGAATAGATGAATTTTCAGTTGAAAACATCAATTTTTAACAACAAAGACAATTAATTGTTAATAAAATGGTTCAATTTTTCACCAAGAGGAATAATTTTCTATCAATAAAGACGTATTTTTAACCGAATACTTAAATTTTCCATTGAAAAATTAATTTCCAACAGAAAAACAACACGAATTTTTTACAGTATAGTTTCTTGGCAAACTGCGTGAAAATTATTTGCCCTAAATAAGCATTGGCTTGAATATAAGTATCAAATTGAATGCCTAACGAAGTTCATTTTATAGCTTTTTACGTAACTGATGCTTTATTGCCTCTCTAAATCAAAATGATTGAAACTTATTCAATTACTAATTTTCAAAAATTTTTACGCTTGTAAATTTTTATAGTTGTTCATAGAAAATTGCAAATATTCAAGGGAGCAGGAATTTATGAAAATGATATTGCTTAAAATGCTATGAACTTATTTGATGAAAGTATGACTGTTATAAAATTCTCTTGAATTCCCCTCAAGTCTTTTAAATTCACTTCAATCCGACTGAAATCAATAGAATATTTTGGATTTTTTTTACTCATTTGAATTTATTTTGAATTTACCTAGCCCAAACGATACGAAAACGAAACGAACCCAGCCAACAACAATTTTTGAAAAAGTCAAAGATGGATTAAGACTGAAATTAAAAGCCTCATGAAGAAACAAGATAATACGCATCGACTAGCTAAAAGAACAAAAAACGCTGTTATTCATGCAGAATTCCGCAAACTAAGGAACCCAGTGCAAATAAAAATGAGAGATTCTTCCAATAAATACAATTGTAACGCTATAAAAAGAGAAATAAATACGAAAATATTTGGCACTTGTTGATACGATTATACCTTATCCCGCCTAAGCACGAATCGTTTGTTAATTATTTTTCTCCCACTAAACAACTTAAAGTCTTTATATCTTTACCACCTTGTTATCAGCTATCACCATCTCCTTTTTATGCACTAAGCCCAACCTTCAACGATACTGATTTCCTTTTCTCAGACATAACACCTGGGGTTCTTCTGGAGAAGTTAATGGAAATCAGGTCAAGTGCCCGTGGACAAAGTATCTTGATACTAATAAGTTGATTGATCCTTTGCAATCGGGCTTTCGAGATAAACACAGCACAGTAATGGCTTCCCTGAAGGTGACCACTGACTATAAAATCGCTATTGATAATAGGGACATCACGATAGTGCACGGTGGGTCAGGCAACCGAAATTTTCGCTAAAATCAAAAAAGTCTACGGATTCGGCTAAAAATAGATACTCGGAGGCTCTTGGGGCCGCTGATTACAAATATGCAGTCAAAAGTTCCAAATTCCAAATGGCGCACTCAATATGGCGGCGAAGATTTGGGAAAATATATGGAATCGACAAAAAATGGATTTTCGGAGGTTTTAGGAGCCGCTGACTACGAATATGCAGTCAAAATGTCAAAATTCCAAATGGCAGCGAAGATTTTAAAAAATGTACGAAATCGACTAAGAATAGACACTCGGGGGTTTTGGGGTCGCTGATTACGAATTTGCAGTTAAAAGTTCGAAATTCAAAATGGCGGACTCAATATGGCGGCAAATATTTGGAAAAATATATAAAATCGACTAAAAATGAATATTCGGAGGTTTTTGGGGTCGCTGATTACGAATATGCAGTCAAAATTTCCAAATTCAAAATGCCCGACTCAATATGGCGGCAAAGATTTGGAAAAATATATAAAATCGACTAAAAATGAATATTCGGAGGTTTCTGGGGTCGCTAATTACGAATATGCAGTCAAAAATTCAAAATTCGAAATGGCGGACACAATATGGCGGCAGAGATTTCAAAGTGTCGCCGACTTAGCTAAAAGTGGTTACTCGGGCGTTTTTGGGGTCACTGATTATGAATGTGTAGTCACCAAACTCAAAACCTAAACTCTTACCAAATGTGGTGCTGGACTATTGTAAGTCCCCATGTCTATCACGAAACGGGGTGCTGGATTTTTGTGAGTCCCCTTGCCTCTCACAAAATGGGTACAGGATTATTATGAGTGCCCTTGCCTCTCACATAGTATCTAGAGAACGTTTTACGCCTAGGTTTTCGATTTGGACGTGAGACAGGGCAGGCAAATGGTCTCCAGAAGTGGCTGGGGCGTTCTCGCCCAGTTTACTCAACAGTTTGATTGTAATTAGATAGTCCGCGAGGTCCTCGAAGGTCTCGATGCTCAAATCGTCAAGTTCGGAGGGGAATCACTAGCGCGACACTGCGAGGAGTAAAGTTCATTATTGAGTCGATCGGAGTCCGGACTCTACTGGTTGTCGATCACAACACTTAAGTCGCGAAAGTGTCTACGGTCCTTGCGATACGGGGGCGGAATTGGTACATTTACACCGGAAGGGGCGTTTAACTGAGCCTGGATCGCTCTCTTCCGCTTGGCCGCGAAGCGATTTCGCAAGTTGGGTCTATTTGGACCTTGCGGGGTAGGGCATTTGTCACTCATTGGGCTGAAGTACTACGGATCCCAAAATTTAAAACGAGGTGTCACACCCGGGACACTGAACCAAAGGTTAATACGCGAAGATGAGAGGGGTAGTTGTCACTGAGCTGTCCGACGCACTGTAGGGGGGAGGAACTTTTTCTTGCAATAGACGCTTGGTATACCGGCAGTAGGGGGGTAAGCGGGCGATGCAGCGTTCGTGGTTAACTCGGGGTTTCACACCGGATTGACTAGCACACTTTGGGACGATTCACTAGGGAACACTGACCCGATATCCAATTGCGGGGTACACTTGCTGGAGGGGGTAAGCGAGTAATGTCGCGTTCGAGGTTACAACCCCCTTGTGTACTGAGTTCACATCCGCACTTTGGGACGAATCACTTTGGGACACTAACACATAATCCGATGACAGGGTCCTGGTTTCACTTTTCGTATCTTTTTGGGGCTCCACCACCTTTTCCGGGCGGAGGATCACTGTCTGATGTTCCTTCACAGCTCGAAGTTTCTGCGCGAACCTTCAGCGCAGGTTAGGTCTGCATTTTTTACGCACGTCAGTGACTCCATTGTCCATGGAATAACTGCAGCTGAAACAGATCGTCACAAAAGCGCAGGGCGGCGGGGGCAAGGTGGAAGAAGAAGGGCACAATGAGAGTAGAGAGACGCTTGGCAAATTTTCGATTCACTCTGAGGGCTCCGGGGGAGACGCTTGGCAAATTCGAATTTCTCTCAAGGGCTCCGAGAATATTCAAACAAACAAAAAATGTCAATGCGTAAGAATATGGCGATTTTGGACCCCGTTGAGCACTCTCCGGAAAGAGGGTCACGTTGAGATCTCAAAATATGCGTCACCATTTGGTAACCGCACAAAACAGCATGTCCTAATATACTAGGAGAATCATGTTTAGACAAAGAGTTATTCCTAAGTATTAAGGATAATCCTACAAGGTTATCAGGGAGTGATGAATACAACAAGTCTCGCTTCTTGATTGCTGTGCTGAAACTGGAAACCGGCAAGGTGAGGCAAAGTCGAGTCAGGAGTCTCTGACTCCGTTTCTAAATCTGGATGGCTGACATTAGTACTTTCTTTTGGAATAACGACTACATCTTGTACTGCTTTCGGGAGAACCAACTGTTTCTTATAAGATATTCGAGATTTTACACTCATTGTAGAAGTCCATCCTGTAACCTTTGTTTCTACTTTCAGAACCTTTTTCCCCTAGCATTCCTACCGTCATGGCAACACACTGTTGCTGACTATTTCTCCACCATTAATTAATATCTTGTGGACTGTAGAGGGCATGAGGTACAAATTATCATGCAAAACATAAGTTTTGGCAGAGGAAATACATTTTTCTTCAAACGCAGTTGCATCAATGGGAAATGGACACCAAAAGGCAATTAAAAGCCTGTAAAAACGTTACACTATATAATATTACAATTATTATTAATTCATTATTATTAAAGATATTCAATTTAATTACTTTACAATAATTAAGATGATTCTTAATTTGTAAAAATATTCAAATTGTTCAGATCTTCTCTATGTTGGGTGAAAGAGTGAATTTAACGTTTTCGTGGGTTCAGGAAAGAAGCTCGCGCGCTCGGCTGCTTGAAGAAAATTTTTTCTCTCGCAAGTGAAAACGGGCAAAATGGGGCACTTCAGGCTTAACGTATACATCAAAGTGGATAAAAGGGTACCTTATTTTTCTCATTTAGATGTGAAGTTTCGGAGTGGGGAGAATCGAAAGGGCGCACCTGTCAAAAGTATCAATTGACGACTAGATGCATTATGCATAATAAATACTTCTGTATAATTTTTTGCAGATATTGCAGTCATATCGTAATCTTTCAAGACATATGAAACCAAAAATGTATTTAAACAGATTTATATTCAGAAATAATTTGAAAATATATTACTTTTTACATTATATCGCACATTATTGATTTGACATTATTTCCCATGATCAATACAACACGGATTGATATTAACAATGCATATATATGTAAGAATCGGGTTTTAATTACTTTGAACTATATACAAAACAATAAATAGTAGCCTGTCTTTAAACTCCATACTTAGTTTTTAGCCAAAATTTCGATTGCCTGGCCCACTGTGTTGTGGTATTATTTGATTTTTCCAAAGCGTTTAATTCGGCCAATCACAAACTTCTTTTACGCCAATGTAGAACGTTTAATATATCCAGCACTGTAATTGCGTGGTTTGTATCATACGTAACAAATCGATCCCTAAATGTAGTTTAATTAATTTCTTTAATGTATACACATGGGACTTAATTGCTGAACTTAACTACTAAAAATACTATAAGTACGCGGACCACTTCAAATTGTATCTCACGGGCCCAATCGCCTCCCTTAAAACTATGCTGTAATTGGTCCAGGAGAACATAGACTTATCGGTACACTAGGTACAGAACTATGGGCTGGCTCTGGTTCCAACGAAGACTAAAACAATTATTATCGGATTGACTCCCTCCCTGTCCTTATATACTTTAAAGACCTTCCAATCCCTTCAAATTGATGGCCTTAAGATTGAATTTGTTGAAGTTGTAAGGGATTTGGGCCATATGCTTAACGGCACTCTCTCCTGCAGTAAGCAAGTAGTTGGCATTTCGAGAAAGGTTTTCACTGTGTTGCAATAGCTTACAAGAAACAAGGAATCCTTGCCCACGGCTACAAGGATTCTTCTGAAAAATAGCCTAATTCTCCCTATTTCGATTATGGAAGTATTCCATACGATGACATTACGGAGAATCTCAACTTAAAGCTCGAGCAAGCACTAAATGCATGCATTCGATTCATTCATGAATTTCCGAAATATAAACACATAACTCCATATCGCTTAAGGGTTGGACTTCTGAATGTAGCCAAGAGAAGATAACTTTTTATAAGTAACTTACTTCTTAATCGTTTTTTGATTATGTGCTCAATATAGACAATGCTACACTTGAAATCACAAATTGGTAGTTTGTGGAAATACTTTATGCGACGTTTATATAACTGTGTATTTTAACGGTACTCACAATAGTAACCAATTTTCTTTAGCATTTTATATATAACTTCACTGTATGTAATATCATGTAACCACAACTTTTATTTTACTTCGACCAGAGTTTGTACATAGCTATAAGTTCTAGTACATGTATAACTTGTTCTTTAGAGGGCTTGCTAGCCCTAGGGACTTAATCAATAAATTATTATTATTTATTTATAAAAGACAACCGTCTCTATAACCTATTTATTGAGCGCGAAGCGCAAGTATCGCAATGAGAACGTAATCGTCAAAGCCGCAGGTACTTTGAGAAACCTCTTTAAGAACAAACTGAAAGACAATTTGAGTACTCGATTAAGCTAATATCGATGATTCTGAATAAAATGTACAAAAACGTCTTTTTTCTAAATACCATTTTCTTAAAAAAAAATGGATTTATTTTTGTGTGGATTTAAACAAATTGCCGGGCGTTATTATTAAAAATTCAAAGAAAAAATTTCCAATGCATATTTGGACCACTCTAATGTGCAGGCAGTTAGTCTTGACTAACCTAAGACTTGAACTAATTAATACAAATTTTATTTTGTGTGACTAATACGCGCTGTGAATTTAAAAGCAATTAAAAGTGAGGTAACTTTTATTCTAACTGTTCTGCTTACAACTATTTATTTCGTTAAAAAAACAAAGAACAAAATTGTCTTGACAGGTGGATAAGAGAGAAAGAGTCTCAAAATGATAAATTTCTGCTAGATTGTCAAAATGAACTTACGAAACTCATTTTTTTTGCAAGTGAAAACTACACTAATTTTAGTGTTTCTTTGAGGATCAGCGATTTTCTGTGTTTCGAGTCATATTTTGTTAATGACAAAAATAATCTCCTAATTTTTAAAGAATTGTAAGTGAATAAAAAAAGTTGTGTCATTCATATTGACTTTACTGGAATTTTCTCGCTGTAAATCATACACAAATGGTGAAAACATAAGTATCATTGATTAAGAAATGATGCCATGAAATCCTTAGTATATAATAAAATTGCGTCATTCCATGTAGCCTAATCATTCACGCTATTAGAAAGTATAAATTGAAAATGAACACCCATCTTTTCGCAGTCCTTACGAAAAGATTTAATTACAATTTTTTGTGACCATGAGAATTCTGCTCGCTATTTGCGCTTTGAGTGCATTTCCTTCTTCCGTAATTTGTCAGTAAGTATTATTACTCTCAATGTTTGTCAACAATCTACAATCTTATTGCATAAATTATACCTCACCGTTGATAACTATATTCTATTTAACAATTAATGTAATATTTACAGGGTTGACACAAAATCCAAGTTTCAAAATTCCCTCAATTCCTCTGTCTTTTACCTGATCAATTTTTAATTTTTTCTAACCGTTATACATAAGGGGTCATCCAGAAATTACGTAAGACGATTCGGGAGGGAAGAATTGGAAGATCTTACAAAATAATTTTTTATTCACTGAGAACAAAATTATTGCCAGATCAGGTTTTTAATAAGGAAGATGAATTTTCTACAAAATTAATTAAGCTTTAACAGAAAAAAAAAATCAAATTTAAAAATTGTTTCTGAACCAAATGGGAAATACGTGTCATACTTCATGAGGCTTGCGTCACCTCTAGAAAACATTTTAAAAAAATGTATTATTTAAGAAATAAACTTTCAATCAAGAAGATTAATTTTCTATCAAAAAAGACAAAACGTATTAAAAATTTGTAAAATATTCAAATATATCTAAAATATCTAGAATTCTCAAAAATTATCAAAATATGTAAAATGATCAAAATTTATAAACTGTTGAAAATTTCTAAAAATATAAAAACTTCTCAAATTTTAAAAATTTATAAAATTACTGATATAATAAAAATATCTGAAGTTTCCAA
>CAKNWW010345491.1:0-12175 GCA_932074435.1 Andricus kollari
TATCATGTACCCTATCCTCTCCCATATCCATTTCTGCTCGTTCTCCGTCCTGCCACCTACATCCATGACCGACCTGCACTCTATATTTTTTCCTTTTTTGCTTTCATTCCTTTCACGCTCTAATTTTCTCTTCCATCTGTTCCACTTGAACTTATTTTTCCTTCCGTTTCGACACCACCATTCTCTCTAACCCTTCTACTTTCTCCCTCAGCTCTTTCATCTCCTTTTCATATTTAGCGTCTACGATCCCCAAGTTCTGTCTGATAACTTAAATCTGTTATTTAGTTCCCCTTACGTCTTCTCTCGATCCTCTAATTTCACCCATTAGAATCCCGAGTGCCTCCTATTCCGAATGCCCTTCAATTTTTTGGGGTGGTGACCTACGTATCCTAGTGCTCATCTTGAGAGAAATCTCTACCGCGCTTTTCTCCGGGCTCTCTTGATTATCTCTCTCGTCGGCAACAGGGACTTCTCCATGCAGCACCTACTGCTACCTACAGATGTCTCTGAACTCTGTTGCCGCCCAACTCACCCCATACACCCTTATTCACCTCCTGGGCTCCACCCTCGCACTCCACTCAAACCCTCAACACAAACTTCGTAAAAAACTAATACTACCTGTAAGTGAACACGTTTTCGCTACGGCCACCAACGTGCAAGTCTGACAAATTATTGGGTAACTGAAACAACAAACTAACTTGAAAAATTTTAGGTTATCTTTAGGTTTTATCACTTGAGGTTATGATTACATTTTTTCAATGGAATAGTATATTTTGAAGGAAACGTCTCGCGAACCTGGATCAAGAATAAGTGATTTTTTTTCAAAGATACAAATTTCGTTTCACAAAGCCCAACATAACCTCTAAATGTTAAAAATGGTTGGATTTAATTTCCTCAATAATTAAAAAGTTCTTCTCAAAAATACGAGTTTTCGTTAAAAATAAACATCTAAACTTAAGAGCGTTCGAATGGTATACGAAAAATTCACAAAATTTGCGGAAACACCCTAAACCACGTTATTTACACTCTTGAATCCACATCATCTCAGGAAATCAACGATTGAGGTTCTAACGCAAATATATTGGTTCGAGTAGAATTTGAAGGGAACTCCAAAGTGGCAGAATAGGACGTGATTAAATATTTTCCACAATACCCGCGATGAAACTTGCTACTTACATTTTGAAATCTCGTAGAAACCGCTTGATACCTTTTGGAAATATTTGTATATCCATTAAAATAGTTTAAATTTGCTAAAATCCATTGAAATCTATCAAATATATTATCTTCATTTGAATTCCTTTGCAATCTTTGAAATCTTTTAAATAGTTTGAAATCTGTAGGTATTATTCACAATCCCTCGAGAATAAAATAAATTAAATTTGTGCCCTGTAATTCTCTAGAAATCAACTGAAATTTGTCAAATCTCAGGCCTGCTGGAAATACCAACGTACTTGAAAATGTATAATATTCTCTTTCATATTGCAGAGTTCAGTTCACAATTCGAGTGTTTGCCTAATGGTGAACCTATTCCTGGGTATCCACATGATTCTTCGGTCGAGCCTCCTCATCATCAAAGGTCCAGATCTCCTTCTGCAACCGCTCATCCTCCTTCCATGTCTATAGCTCCACCTATAAGGCTTCCTTCTCTTGACGGATTGGGATGTGGAGTTGAACAACTTCGATACATTCAGCTCATTCCACATTTGAATTCGAACCAAAGATTCGAACTTCGAAGATACACTTTTCCTGTCTATAAATTAATTAAAGTGAAAACAGGACCAAATACGTGGGGGTCTGTGCCAACCGAAGAACAAATTGTATTATCAACATTCGATGGTGACGTCTTTGCAATTCTGGAGACTCATGATGTTCTTGCTGGAGTTTATAAAAGTTTTCATTCTATAGTCTAACGTGTTAAAATAAACACGGAAAGCCAAACGATTACCGTATTGAACCGAGAAGAAATGAATCAAGTACCAGTAGGTGCCCGCCGCTCTATCAGAATGAATTTTACAATACGGCATATAAATCCTAGCGTGAACAATAATCCTCTAAACTCTTCATTCAATTAAAAAATGTAATATTATAAAATATATTGTTTGTGTTCCGAAGTCGGATGCAGATCTTACATTTAACTAGTAATAACATTAAAAAGTCAATGTCGTGTGGTTCTCGAGGTTTAGATCTTTCGGCAACGCCCCTGCCAGTCTTTTTCGAAAACAGATAGAGAAGTTCTTTTTCATTCGCTCAATAAAATATTTTAGGAATAAAATTACGCTACCACACAGTGCAGTTTTCAAAGCCAGAAATTTAATGTAATTTTAAAATAATTAAAAAGCTTATAAAGCTATAAACAATTTTGCAACCTATTTAGTTTCATGAGCAGATCTATTGGCATAGTAGAAAAGTTAATGCTAAGATGAAAACATTTAAATGATAGACGATTTTTAAATAATCTGAAATTTAAATTCATTTCTATAGAAAATGGTCTGTCAATGTAATCTTTTCATTCCAATATTATCATCGCAAACTTTCGTTATTACCGCCATTTTATTAATAAATTAAAATGGTTTTAATTTTAGGAATTGAACTACCGGAAAAGTTACGTAAGTCTCTAAAAAAAAAATTGATTCAATTTTTCGCCCAAATACGTACATTTGATGGACACTCTATGACTTTCGGAGGTATTAATTTGTTAGTGCAGCCGCACGCCCTCAAAGAATAAAGCTCAGGATAACTTTTAGAACGCAATTCTTAATTCATTTTATATCTTTTTTAAATCAAAATTTATAACTAAATTTAAAATTGATATGTTTAAGCGATATTTGTATTGTTATTGTTTAAAATTTGATGTTAATGCAAATAGCGAACAAATATTTATTCTCTCCTTTACCTTCAATTTTTTGGTAAACAAATTTTGTACTCAGAGTATATCTTGGATTTAATGCGCAGGGGTGGCTGCAAGCGACAAAAGGAATGATATTTCATATTAATTTTATAAACAAATTATAATATCAAACTGTGAAAATTATGGATTATTCGTTTTTAAAGTAATATAAATCTAAATTTCAAAGAAGATTTACAATATTGGAACAATTTTAAGTGATCTTGACACTTTTGTCCAAAAAGCGGTTTTTTTTAACAAAAATAATTAGTTTTTAACATTTATTTTATAATAATGCAACAGTTTGATTGCCTATATGTTCTACAAAAATATTTTCCTTGTTATTTTTTACTATTATTTTAGATAATAGATACATAGAAATACAAAAGCCTTCCATGAATATTAATTTAATATTTTAATTTAAAAATTGCGAAAACAGTTTGGTAGGTAAATTACACGATAAATCGTTCGAAAAAGCAACGTTAACGAATTTAGTAATTAAATTCTTATCTTTTAAACTGACTCTAATAAAATGTAAATATCTCATATGATTATCATTAATGAGATAACGAGTGCAGGATACATTATATTGTCTGTAATAAAGCACCAGAATATTCGTTTGTTACACTGCTAGCGAAATTCTTCATAAATACATTCATCAGTTTGTCCTGAATTTGAAAAAATGAGGGTCGTTTATACTCTGGTCTCCAGCTTAGCAATCATCCTTAATTACATTGGTGAATATAATAGTATAATTATACATTTATAATTCAAAGTTTTTTTTTAAAAAGTTTTTCGCACATAATAATTTCAAAGTCGTAATAATTTCACCCAAGAAATGATCAAATATTGGCTTAATGAATTGTTTTACAATTGGAGAACTCTGATAAAACATACCCTGGTGTAAAAATCTTCCTGTATTTTTCCCGTGCTCTTTCTGCAATCTCGTCTTCAGATAAATGCAGATAAATCTTCGTTCTTTTATCTGTAAAACTCCATACTTTCTCTGCTAATTTGGTCTCACGGATATTTGCGTGACAATTAGTATGTGCAGAAAAATTATTTACAGTGAAATGCAGAGGATCTCGGCATTTTTCTGTCTATCTTCTGAAAATCCTCTGTAAATTAGGTATGACGGAGATTTGCAGAAAAACGTATCTTCATCACTTCTAATCCAAGCGCTTACCTACATACATTCCTTTTTTGCCATTCACTATTCCTAACCTCCTAGTCTGTCACCCTGTCACGTGTTCACACCAAACGTTCACTTTGCTCTGCTTGTCACATTTTGCCCTTTCATCTCTCTGTTTCTTTTATATTTCTTTTTGCTATTTGTGATCCTCTTTTTTCTCCTCCAGCTGGATAACCTCCATTTTTCCTTGCTTCTCATTCCACGCCGATTTTCGCCCTCATATATCTCAGCTTTACTTCTATTCCCATACCTGTCATTCTCTCCTTCTCTTTCCTAAGCTAATCTTCAATCTCCTCCTCTCTATCAGTCCTATCTTCGTCTATCCCGATCCCTGTGTTCTTCAGCTTGCCCCTTGCTTCCAAAACTCCATTTTCTTTCTGCTGCTTTTAGCTTCAGCATTAGCCCTCCATCTATCTTCCATGATTGCTCCATCTTTGCTACTCTCTGTGTATAGGCCGCTAAGCTCCTTACCACACTCACCACCTTACAATCCTCTCCACTAACCCCCAGAACTCTCAAATTCCTTCTTCTTAAAATTCTGGCCTCCTTCTCCCTTGTCCACTCATCCTTCGTCAACGCTTTCAGCAGATTCGTCCAGGTACTCTCAATCTCCTCCTCCTACATCTGACTACTTGCTTCCCTCGTCTCTCTCTCCTTCCTTGTCGCTGACAAATCTTCCTCCTCTTCAGGTTTCACATCTTTCGCCTTTTCCACCAATCCTTCTAGATTGAGATTTAGCTCCTGGATGCTCTGTTGCATTTTCTCTATTTTTTTCAACACATTCTCCCTTTCTTTCTTGCTCTCCAGATTAACTCGTTCGCTCTTCTTCTCCCACTCCACTTTAACCACCTCCTACCAGGCCCCCATCTTCTTCTTCCTCTTCTCTTCTTCACCACTCATCACGCTGCTCTTCTTTCTACCGCTCAGACGCTGTTGTCTCTCCACCTCTTTCCCTCTCTTCCCGTCAGCTGTGACTTCTCCCTTCAATTACCACTGTATTCAAACTACCACCTCGTCCTCGTTGACGCTCTAGCCACGTGTGTCTGTGGCGCTTCAGTTCTTTGGCCCTTCCGGTTCGTCCGCTAACCTCAAATTCTCACGCTTCGGTTTGCACTTTTTCTTTTTTCTCCTTCTCTACAGAATCCGCTTCCACAGTTTCACTTTCACCCTTTTATAATCACTTTCTCTCCTTTTGTTTCACCTCTCGAAGAGTCTCTTGCCATCACAATCCTCTTTTTCACGCAAAAAGTGTCACACCGATCTTACTCACGTCCACTTTACTCCAATCCGGAACCGGAGGAAGTCTCGTCTGCTTCCTCATGTATGTTAAATTTAAGTAAAGAATTATTGAAAGTAAAATGTTCAAATTTGTTTTAGGTCAAATTCAAAGACATAAATAAGATGCAGAGAAACTTTTCATTCTCCTGGGGGAATGAATTCTCTGCATTTTCATGCATTCTTCTTTCATTTTGTATTGTTGCGCCTAAAAGTTTTCGTGCATTGTTCGGCAACTTTACTATTTTCAATAAAAGAATCAATGAAAAATGTAGAAAAACTACAAAGAAATTATTTATTTTACACCATTCATAATTTCATATGGAATTACATGAAATGATTTGAATTCCTTTGCAATCTTTAAAATCTTTAAAATACTTAAAAATGTGTATAAAACATCTGAAATCCTTTGAAAATAAAATAAATTTATTCCCGAAAGTTCTCTAGTAATCCTTTAAAATTTATCAAAATCTCAGACCTCGTGGAAATACCAACGTACTTAAAAAATGTAATCCTCTCTTGTTGCAGAGCTGAGTTCGCAGTTTGATTGCTTACCTAATGGTGCTCTTATTCCTGGCAATTCTCGTGGCGTACCTTCTTCTTCTGAAAGAAATCATTTACATGAGAGGTCTCCTCCTGCCGAGCCTCCTCTTCGTGAGAGGTCCAGGTCTCCTCCTGCAAGGACTTTTCTTGCAAGAAGTGATCCTCCTGCCAGATTCGTGGGTTCTTCTATAAGCCTTCCTTCACCTGACGGAATGGGATGTGGACTTGAAAAACTTAAATTTATTCGCCTCATTCCCAATATAAATCCGTACCGGGCATTCGAACTTCGAAAGTACACTTTTTCAGCCGATAGGTCACTCAAAATTAAAACAGGACTTGTTACGTATGGACCTGTGCGAAATGAACAACAAATTGTATTATCATCATCCGATGGTGACGTCTTTGCCATATTGGAGACTCATAATCTTCTGGCTGGAATATATAAATATATTAATCGCAGGATAAGACGTGTGAAAATAAACATGGAAAGCGGCAAAATTACCATATTCAACCAATACGAATTCAATGAAACTCCAGTAGGTTCCCACCACGCAATTATGAAAAGTTTTACAGTACAGCATATAAACCCTGGTGTAGACAACAATCTTCGACACTATTCATTTAATTGAGAAAAAGTAAGACTATATATTTATGTTTTTATTTTTCCTGATATCTTAGAATATATATGTAATGTACCCTTTTTCTGATTTTTACATGTTTTAGAGATCCGCGCTGCCACTCCATGCCGCCGCCGCCGATTTTTTATTCCCGCCGAGCTCCCGTCGATTTCTATTAAGCGCACTGGCTTGACGCCGTTCTCAATTTTCGGCGGCGTCCGTCAGTTTTGATTGTTGAAATAATTCACGATCAAAAAATTTGTTTGAAAATGTCACTTACACAAAAACTAATAGCACCATTCGATTCCGCCCCGAAAATCAAATAGGGTCCGTTTGATAGACAACGCTTTTCTCAAACCTATTTGTTATGGAGTATAATTATAAGTGAGCAGTTTTCGCACGAGGTAATTGTCCATTTGTGCTAGAAAACAAATAGGTAAGGAAAAAATTGTCCCTGGACGTAATTTTTTCCGTCTCGTCAAATGGAGCTAATAGTTTTTTTGTAACTGACTTTTTTAAACAAATCGTTTAAACTAAAATTGTTTGAACAGTCGAACATTTTAATCCCAATATTAACTTGTATACTCTGTCAATTGGTCTGCGCTTGAAAATTAATGAGTTAAACAATTATTTATAACTTTATAAATTGTTTATATATTATTAAATCATCACAAGTTTTTGTTATTAATACCATTCTAATAAATTAAAACGATTTTAAACTTGAGAATTGGACCATTTTTTTAAAAACTACTTACAGGGTAAATTAATTTCCTGAATATCAGAGTTCTAGTCGGGTCTAGAGATTTTTGTGATACTTAGGTAAACTTTAGTGTTTTCACATTTTTTTAAATTATTTGCATTAATTTGATTAAGTAAGTAAGTATAGTCTTGCAAGCAAAAACGATTATCGAACGACAGCGAGGATCGATCTTGGCCTACAAACAAAAATTGGGGGCTCCAAGAGGAAGAACAAAGAAGAAAATAAGATTGTGAAAAGAATGCATCGAGAAGGCAACATTCATTGAATAAACTTTTAAAGAATAATGCCAGTGATAAATTAACTGCACCTTCTTCGGCTTGACTCTTACCCGTATTACCCTTCATTATTTAATCATATTTTTATATAGGATCACTCATTTTTAACAATGACATTGACAACAAAAAGTCGCATACAAGTTTGCCTTAGTGGTTTCAAAAAGTTTATACAGGTAGTGAGCTACGAACCTCTATTTTTAAGAAGCTAGATCATGGTGAAATTGTGCTCAGAGACTGATTGGTGTCGAGCAGAGTGAAGGAAGCGTTTTATTGCTTACCGTGCAGAATTTGTAGTAAACTTTCGCAAGCTCATAAATCAGCTTTAGCATCACCTGTAGGCTATTCCGTTGACAAAAAGTGGTAGAAGCTACACGACAAAATCCCTGAATATGAGAGTAGTGTCTTGCACAAAAATTGGTATCTTTCGTGAATAGCAGAACAGAGGAAATTAA
This sequence comes from Andricus kollari, assembly GCA_932074435.1. Lineage (NCBI taxonomy): Eukaryota > Metazoa > Arthropoda > Insecta > Hymenoptera > Cynipidae > Andricus > Andricus kollari. The sequence continues at coordinate 7,999 of CAKNWW010345491.1, forward strand.
AAACGGAAACTTCGTTGAGTGACTTGTTGTTTAGGTCCATACAACAGGAGCGAGAACTTTGGAAAGAAACCCTAAGGCGACTTCTTCATGTATCTTTGTATCTTGATGAAAGAGGTTTGGCTTTACATGGGGACAGTAATATCATTGGAGATCCTTCTGATGGTTACTTCTTTGGAATCCTTGAACTTAGCAAAATATGGACCGCTTCTTAATGTCCACCTACGAAAAATTCGTCACTCTCCAGAAATCGGGAACAGATTACAGGTGCATTACTATCTGCAGATATGCATATTGAATTTATGGTATTATTTGCTGATTGTGGATGCAACCCCAGATTCCGGTCACGTTGAACAAACTGCATTTTTAATTTGCTATATCAATTTCATCAATGAAGATGGTGGAACCTACAAAGTCGAAGAGTGTCTATTGGCCATTGCTGACTGTAATCATAACACGGGGAAGGCCATTGCCCAACTTATAATGTCAAAACTGGTGGCATTCAAAATTCCTTTATCAGATTATCGTGGGCCCGGAACAACTCTAGGCGGAAAAAGTAGGTGTTTCGACGGACCAGGCACCTCCTAGTATATAAACGAATCTACTCCAAACTAATTCCCGAAGTTAGCTCTTATTTTAATACTGTTTTCGTACATTTCATTCGATTAGGAAGGAAACAAAAACAAGAAAACAAGCATTGACTATTCTGGTACGTCGAAACGGTCACTTTTTAAGGGAATCTATAATTAGTAGTAGGAGAAAACTTCACATTATTAGAAGAAGGAAATATGTGATCACCATTCTCCAACCAATACCCAGATATGCTATAACAAAAACTCACCTGGTAATCGACAAATGGAAACTACCATAACATTTCGAAGAAGACTATCTACCTGAAAACTCAATGAAAATCTGTAAAATCAATGTACCCAATAAAGAAAATTACTCTTCCAACTACTTCATGAGACTGAAAAATCTTCAAAACAAATCTAAACCCAAATCACATCGAACCAAACATTAGAGAACGGATAAAGAAAATCTTTACCTATTACTCAGAAGTTTTTATTTTAGATTGAGAACCCTACCTTGTAAAAATCCAACTCAACATGAGTAAGCCTGAAACCCGGAAAATTATCAAATCAGGGATGCATAAACTACCCGAGAATTCCCCAATATAGATGGTCCTTGAAAAATAAGGAAATCTCAAAATTGTAGAAGATTGTCGTAAAACTAATAAGAACACCGTCCAAGACAGGATTCCGTTTGGTTTAAAAAAGGCACCCACTAAAATTCAATATAGAATAAACAATGCGTTCAGAGCAAAAGAAATTAGTGGCAGTCTTGCAAACATGCTGCTGGCTATTATAGAAGATTAAAAGATTGGATATAGGCGTCCCTACAATGGACGTTCTCCACTGATAAATGTCGATTCCGTGGAAAATAAAATGTTTCTATAATCATAAATGCGCTATAAGTAAATTTAATGTCGTTTCATCTCACTATGAAGAAGCACGTTCCCAACGTGCAAAAATATTGTCCTTGGGTTTTAACTATCATTTTATATAATAGATACAATATTTTAACATTTTAATTTAAAAATTTGGGTCGACCAAAATAAAAAAAGAATTGCGCGCGTATAAAGCGAGTTTGTTTTCTGGTCTATAAATAGGTTTATATTGTGTAAAGAATTTCAGGCCGAATAGCCGTCAGCAGAGATATGTCTGACTTCTTGAAGAGGATATATCACGTAAGAGGCTAAAATAATAAAAAATTTACCGAATTTTGTACCTCAACGTTAACGAATTTAGTAATTAAATTCTTATCTTTGAAACCCTATCTAATGAAATGTAAATATTTTGGAAGAACAAGCTTGACTATAAGATATGAGATACCGAATACAGAATATATTACATATGAAGCAGCAGAATATTCCTCTGTTACGCTGATAACGAAATTATTCAGTAATACATTAATCTGTTCTTCCCCTACTTGGAAAAAATGAGGGTCGTTTATACTCTGGTCTTCAGCTTGGCAATCATCCTTAATTCTATTGGTGAATATAATAGTGTAATATATCTAATTTAAAGTTTTTAAACAAGTTTTCTGCAAATAACCATTTTTCCGATGGAATGATTTCGCCCTTAAAAGTCTGATGTTTTGCGGTTTCCTGAAATACAAATTGTTTATAATACATAAAATACTACGCTCTACAGATAAGTGGATGTTCATATAGATTTAAAAAGAAATTATCATTGTTTTTAGCAATTTTCTCTTAGAATTGTAGCTCTTTGACTATGTTTCAAGATATAAAGTTAATTTTTTCGACATAATTAACTGCAAATAACTAAATTTTAACCGTTGTCAGTACACTAGGGCAATGACTAACAATTATTATTGTTATAAAAAATTTTATAAATAAAGCTTTCTCGTTGTATTATCTTATCTTATAAGCTAAATAACCATTTTTTATGTTGGTACCAACTGCCATTGACTCATTGCCATCATATTTCTTCAATCGATAATAATGTCACTATATGTCATTATTTACCAAAAATTTGCTATCATTATCATTCTAATGATTATTCAAGCAAGTAACGTTTGCACCTAAAGAATAATCATCAATGTCAAGGCAACTAATTAATTGCTACGACGAATCTTGCGCGTTTGGCGAGCTTCTCTAATAATAAAAAATAATCATTTTTTTACTACATAAATTATTTAAATTTAATGAAAATTTATTTTAATTTACATCAATCTTTTTCTGCGTTGACGTATTGGCTAACTCGGCCGTCTTGCTCATGTTGTCAAATCCAAATTGTATTTTCTTAATGAGTGATTTTTTAAACTTGAGTTTCGAATTACACTGATAATCCGATCTTTTATGAGACTATCAGGGCATGAGATTTGAAAGAAGCGATGCATAGTGTAGAGCTGCTACCAGCTGTTGCCAAATTGTAAATAACCGACTGGACAATCATTTAAAATGAATAAATAAAATTTCTTCCTAAAGCTTTCTAGAAATACTTCGAATTTGTAAAATTTCGTGAAAATACCAAAGAACTTCAACAAAAATTAATTCATCTCTTTTTTATTGCAGAGATAAGTTCACAGTTTGACTGTCTACCTAATGGCGACCCCATCCCTGGTGCAACTGGTGACCGAACTTCTTCTTCTCCTTCTGAAAGAAATAATTCACCTGAGAGTTCTCTTGCTTCTGCCAATCCTTCTCTTCGTATCAGGACCAGGTCACCTACTGCCAGAGCCAGGTCTCCACCTGCCATGACCATGGCTCCTCCTACACTGCTTCCATCTCCTGACGGAAATGTATGCGGAATTGGACAACTAAGATTTATTCGGCTTATTCCCTTGACGAATCCACGCCGGATATTTGAACTTCGAAGATACACATTTCCTGACAATAAATCACTTAAAATGAAAAATGGATGGTATAAATTCGAGCCTGTGCCAACCCAAGAACAAATTGTATTATCATCATCCGATGGTGATGTCTATGCGATATTGCAGACATATAATGTTCTCGGTGGAATATATACAAGTATTCGTTCTGCTATGAAACGTGCGAAAATAAACACGGAGAATGGCAGGGTTACCACATTGAACCGAAAAGAAATTGATGATATTAAAGTAGGTTCTCACCGTGTAATCATGAAGAATTTCAGAGTGCAGAATGTAAACCCTAATGCAAACAGCAGTCCTCTACGCAGTTGATTCAATTGGGAAGATATAGGGCTATAAAATATATTGTGTGTGATCCAAAGTCGGATCAAAATATTACATGTAACTGGTAATCACAGTAAACAGTCAATATATTACTGTTCTCGAGGCTTCAATCTTTCTCCAATTCCCTAGCCAGTCTTCCCCGGGAAAAGATTTTAGGAAGAAAATAACCATACCGTCAGAAATAATCTGGACGGCTAGCGCGAGCGGCACTTGAAATCGCTGATGACTTTGAATGGCGATAACTAAATCTAAAATAATGCTACAAATTTTTTTTAATCTTTCAGGAATCTTACGGAATTCTAAGCCAGATAACTTCCACTCATGTCATGATATATTCGGGTTTAAAAAGTGTCAGAGGTTTTGTTTCTTAACTTTTTTGAAGTTTCTTTATTCAAATTGAAGCTCATACAATTTTCAACAGATCTGTCCAAGCGGATTT
>CAKNWW010345495.1:0-25716 GCA_932074435.1 Andricus kollari
GAGGCTCTGGTTATACCTCGTCTCAGCAATTACACACCGTCACATCGGGTCGCCCCTTAACCCTGGCCCGAATTCAATGGGCTTGATCTTGCTGATCCGAAACCTAGTGCAAACTCAGCTGTCCATCTCTTACTTGGAGCTGAAATCTATGCACTCATCATACGGCCAGGCTTAATGTATCGGCCAGACAACAGAGTAGTAGCACAGGATACAACGATGGGTTGGATTCTTACAGGACGACCCACTAGCTCAACGAGTAAAGTGATAATCGATGACGATCAAGGTCAAACGGTTCAATCCAAACCAGTTATCAGCATGTCATGTGCAATCGAGGAAGCCTTATCTATTCAACTTCAGCGCTTCTGGGAACAAGAGGAGGTAGCTCTACCTGCATCTGCATTACTGACTGCAGCAGAGCAGTTTTGTGAACAACAATATGAGACAACGCATCTTCGTGACTCTAATGTACGCTACATTATTCGCCTTCCCCTCAAGGGACCTATCAGCGAACTCGGAGACTCCAGAGCTCAAGCTGAATCACTCTTTCTTAAGTTGGAACGTCGACTACTCAAGAATCCGGATCTTCGTGCGGCCTACGCTAAGATTATGTCTGACTATCTCTCTCTAGGTCACATGGATTTAGCGGAATCAACCTTGTCTCCAAATGTACCTCGTGTATATTTACCTCATCACGGTGTGTTCAAGGAAACAAGTACTATCACAAAACTCAGAGTAGTTTTTAATGGCTCTCATCGAACTTCGACCGGTTCTTCTCTCAACGACTACTAACACACGGGACCCAAATTGCATTCAGAGCTCTCGGATATCTTACTTCGATGGCGAATGTTTGCCGTGGTCTTTTCAGCTGACATTGAAAAGATGTTTCTTCAAATCAAGATTCATCCTGACGATCAAGACTGCCAACGCATTTTGTGGAGATTCGACACCACAAATCAATCCATCCGGGAGTATCGGATGACCACCGTTACATTTGGACATTTTCCAGCAACTTGTTACGGACGAAGGACATGGGTGGCCTCACGCTGCCTCCATCCTCCCCCGTCATATCTACATTGACGATGTTTTGGCAGGCGCTGACGACGTGGAATCGGCCTTAATATTGAAGTAGGAACTTATCAATCTGTTGCAATCGGGCGGATTTCCCTTACGCAAGAGGGCATCCACCGAGGTGGCACTCGTGAAATCAGTCCCCGGAGATTGGAGGGCGAAATCTCAGTCCCGTTCATGGCACGACGGAGGCGAGTTTCATACTCTGCGATTGACGTGGCAGCCAGCAGAAGATGAACTGCTATTTCGTACAAACGTAGCTACCCCTGCAGCACTTTGTACCAAGAGAAGAGTCTTATCAGACATATCAAAATTGTTTGATCCTCTCGGATTATTATCACCAGTCATCATTGTCTTCAAGATTCATATGCAGAATCTCTGGCTTATCAAAATTGGATGGGACGATCCACTTCCAGAAGAAATCTTCCAACGATGGATTCGCCTTTTTGAGAATCTTCGGCATCTAGATACGATCAGGATTCCTCGTTGGCCGGGTCATTCCAATGGCCTTCGATTGGTCGAACTTCACGGCTTCGCGGACGCTTCTAAGGCCGCGTATGCTGCTGTTCTTTATCTGAGAACCGTCTCACATGAAGGTGTCGTTCGTTCATTTCTTATTTGCTCTAAATCAAAGGTCACACCTATCAAACAATTATCTATTCCAAAGTTAGAGCTCTGTGGGGCCCAGCTTCTCGCCCGTCTTACCCTTCATATCCAGAAAACTCTCTCCTTCAAAGATGTAAGAGTGCATCTCTGGACTGATAGCGCGAATGTGACTGCATGGCTGAGATGTCCTTCTTGCAGTTGGAATGCGTTTGCGGCTAACCGTGTATCATATATTCAGACATCCCTTCCGGATGCTTATTGGCATCACATACCTGGGATCGAGAATCCTGCGGACTGCGCTACTCGAGGCCTATCTGTCAGGCAGCTCGGCGCTCATTCGCTCTGGTGGGTTGGTCCAGATCGGCTTAAGGAGACCGATCTTCCCTGGTCCACCTTTGATCCAAATCTAGAAGTCGATACTGATCTGGAACGACGGGTTGTCATACACCAGACGACAGTTGCTCAACCTCACATGTGGGATCGTTTCGCTCATTGTGCATCTTCTCTAGGAAAACTAATTCGAGTGACCGCATGGTGCATTCGATACATCCATAATCTGAAAGAATGCAGAATCATCAATCGCTAATGTCCTTATGCGCACCCTCGAGTGCTCACGCCAGCTGATCTCGACCACGCTCGATTGTATTGGGTTCGAAGCTTTCAGCAGACCCACTTCTCTTCTACTCTTTCCAATATTTTGTATAAAAAAATCGAGAAGTTGCCAAAACGTGACCCCCTAATCACGCTTAACCCTTTCCTAGATGCTCAGCAGCTGCTGAGAGTTGGTGGCCGTCTAAAAAATTCCGTTTTGGATCCTGGTGAGAGGCATCCATATATCTTACCGTCAACGTCTCCGTTCACAGATCTGGTCGTCGACAATTGCCACCAGCGTATCCTTCATGGGGGTACCCAACTCACGCTCGGCACCCTGAGGCGTCAATTTTTGATACTTCGAGGTCGCCAGGTTGTAAAATCTCGCATACTACGATGTGTGGTATGGATTCGTCATCGTGCCGCCACCGCCAAGCAGCTCATGGGAGATCTCCCTCCTAATCGCGTGCAGCGGACTCGGGCAGAAATCGTATAAAGGCTATATTGCGCTTTTTGTTTGCATGTCTACTCGTGCTGTACACCTGGAGGGAGTGTCTGATTATACTTCTCTGTCTTTTCTAGCTGCCTATCAACGCTTTACCTCACGACGGGGCATTTGTTCCACTCTCACAAGTGACCAGGGCACAAATTTCGTCAGCGCCGATGCTGAGCTTAGGGCGCTCTTCGCGGAGGCGTCACGTACTTCGCAGGACATTGCCGATGCTCTGGCCATGGATCAAACGACTTGGCTCTTCGTCCCTCCATCAGCCCCACATTTCGGTGGATTGTGGGAGGCCGCCGTCAAATCTACCAAGCATCATCTCAAAAGAGTTATCGGAACTTCGACTCTAACTTTTGAGGAGATCTCAACGGTATTATCACAGATCGAGGCGTGTCTTAATTCAAGACCACCACAAGTAAAGAAATATCCGCGCTTACTCCAGGACATTGGCTTATTGGAGGACCACTCACCGCCGTTCCCGAACCTTTGCTTATACACGAGCACGTTCCTGCGAATGAAAGGTGGAAAATGGTCCAGAAAATGCAGGAAGATTTCTGGCACAGATAGTCCTCAGAATACCTTCGCTCACTTCAAACACTTCCTAAATGGCGTCAACGTCAACAGTCTGTCCAGGTCGGAGATCTGGCAATTTTGAAGGAATCTGATGAGACGATTCCGCCTACCAAATGGCCTTTATGCAGAGTCACCGAGGTATATCCGGGAGAGGATGGCCTAGTTCGTGCCGTTACGGTTCAAACAGCCACTACCGAGCTAGAGAGACCTATTGTGAAGCTCTGCCTCCTCCCCCGTGCAAAAGAAGAGTTTGCATAAACCTTTCCTGACCCATCCAGACCCAAACTTTATCTTACCATCCTAAATTTAATTCCATCAATCTCAGAGCCGTTTTTTTTCACTTACGTCTAATCGGTCTATCACTATCACTACGGATATATCGAATCGGGCGGTCATCTATAATGACCGTAGCAGCAGTTTAACTTCATTTCATCTTGAAATGAATCGGGCGGATGTCCCGAATTTCCGTATGACCATATACAAATTCTGGGTATACGTGCTGATTTCTTGACCCCCACTCTGAAAGATTTTCCAGCAGGACACACGGGAGCTTTCCTCGACTCATTTTCCTACACTCGGCGCGAGATCTTATTACGAGTCACGTGTGTCTCTATATTCCACCATGTAACCTTAGCTTTGACTTTGCGAATAAACGCAGTTTTGTTAATTATATTCCATTTTAAATCTGTGTTTTCTTGTGTTCACCTAATCACTTGCGCGATCATCATTATGTTCGAGTCTAATCCGAAACAAGTCATGATGAAAAATAAGAATTGTACATTATTTTGCAATATCTGAATAAGCAGTACCAGATCAAGGTACAGAAATAAATATAATATACATTAGATATAATAGTGTTGAACATAATGTAGAAAATTTCACATTTTGGACAAAATCGAGTGCGAAGCACCAGATACGTCATTTTTGTCTAAATACTTTGGCATCGGGTTATCGTGCGTTGACAAACGGAGTCTATATTGCAGTATTTAATCTTGAGAATACGATTCTGTTTTTCGTGTGGGCGGTTTCTGTCAGAAAGATCGCAAAACTATAGTTTTTCTGTGCAAGTTTCGGAGTGCTTGGTAAAATGGCGGTATGTACGAGTTGTGGTGAAACGGTCACGACAGGGAACTTGGACTCGCTCGCTTGTGGCAAATGTGGTACAATGGCTCATTTTAAGTGTCTTAAAATCCCTATTAAGGATGTAGACAAGATTTAAAAAAAACAGAAGGGGTGGTATTGTTCTGACTGCTCCCCAAATCCAAACAAGGTGAAACAGCATAGTCGCAATTATGTATCATCAGAAACAGCTGATGATGACTTAGCAAATCCAGGGACCGCTCTAGTCTCTTTGGGGCCTGGGGTTGAAACTGCTATTATGAACGCAGTGTCAAAGGCTCAGGAGGCAGGATTCCAGCGGATTTCCAACATGTGGGAATCTTTCGAAAATAAGCAAATAGAGGCTTTTAAAATACTGGTTAACAGCATTGCGGAGAATACATCGCGCATTTCCAAAGTCGAGGAAACTACTGCGTCGAACGTGACAGATATCTGTGAACTCCAAGCAACGACGAAAAAACTCAATTCTGAGAATGACATGCTCATTAAGCAAGCATCGGCACTAGACCAAAAATGCAACTACTTAGAGCAAGCGGCGCTAAATTCCACTCTGGAATTACACGGACTGTCGTATGCACAATCTGAAGATCTGTCTTCCACCTTTTCCAAAAAAGCTACCGTTCTTGGAGTATTATGGACCAAAGATGACATTGTATCTATTTATAGAATTCGTCCTGCGGATCCTTCCCGTTCCCAGCTGCCACCCATTATTGTGGCCAAATGGACCCACCAGATTATGTGTGCTAATTAAATCAAAAGCAGCAAAAAGAAGAGGGGCTTATCCACCAAAGATCTTGGAGGAGAGGTGCATCACCCTCTATACATTAGAGAATCTTTGTCCAAATTCTACAGGCTAATTTATAGTTCTGCGCTGGAGCTTAGAAGGGCTATAAAGATCAAATTCTTATGGATTGCGGATTGTAAAATTTATTGCCGGACTTCTTGACATTCAGGAAGTGGGCTGGTGGCTCGCTTATATATCCTTTTTATTATTATTTTAGGCCTTATTATATTTTATTTTCTGAGTTTATTATTATTAATGTTGAACTTGCTCTCATTATATATAGTGAGATTTTTATACTTGTGTTATCGATTTGAATCGATTTTATATATTTATGATTTATTCAGACCTGTGCAGCCCTAAATTTAAACTTTACCTACTGTCGCGCATTTTATCAGAAAAATCCATACATAAATATAACATTCTCCATTATGTATGGTTTAGCGATATCTTCAGCAGGGTTTTACTATGTTACATTTTGATTTATATTTTAACCACTGGTAACACGCTCGTCTATTGTACACTATTATGTATGCTTACTATTGCTTACTATTGTTACTATGCTTACTATTGTTACGATTGCTATGCTAGATCATACAATAATTATTTTTCAACCTCTCCTGTATTAGTGAGGTTTGGTTTGGGGTGGCTTATTACTTGGGATATGTTCATTTCAACTTGCTTTACCTGCCTCTACTTGAATTGTTCCAATAAACTTTCTCGATGGTTTCCTTAAATATATGTCACGTGAATGCCCAATCTCTCTTGGCTCATTATCTGGAATTTAAACGCTTTTTTCAGGCTTGCTCTTATCATTTAATCGCGGTTTCTGAGACTTGGTTAACTCCTAATCATCCTTCCAGTGTGGTGGCCCTTGATAATTACGTGCTCTTCCGCCGGGATAGGGATGAAAGAAGGGGGGGGGGGATCTGTCTCTATGTGCATGAAAGTCTTGAAGGTGTCATTAGGGGGGTGAGCCCAAAGGCGAACTATCCTACACTGGAGTTTCTTTTAGTAGAGGTTCGTACAGGTAGGAACGGAGTCTTAGTTGGTGTTGTATATAAATCGCCCAATGCATCCTACGGCACTGAATTAGAATCGGAGATTACAATGCACGTTCCGAATTTCAATAATATTATTTTTTCCGGTGATGTTAATACTAATTTAAATGCAAGTAGTAACCACACTAATTACCTTACAACCTTGATACAATATTCAGGACTATCGATAGTCCCACATAATTCTACACACCACACTGATCGTACTAGTACACGTATCGATTTAATGATAGTCGACGAGCTGGAAAAACTTGATTCATATTCACAGCACCCTATACCGTTCCTGTCTGACCATGACCTTATAAAGATCAGTCACAAAATCTCGTGTCCTGAATTCACTGGTCATATGCAAACACTGACTCACAACTTAGGCTCCATTGAAGAATCTAAATTCCAGGAGCATCTTATGACCTATGACTGGGAGAGTTCATTGCCAGCTGAAGATATTAATACGAAATTTGAAAAGCTGTCTACGTATCTGATATCGGCTTTTGACCTATTTGCGCCTTTGCATACTCCTCACAAGTATAAAAAACCTGCACCTTGGATTACCCCTGAAATAAAACATCTTATGAAGGAGCGTGATAATAGGCGTAGACTGGCCAAACGAAATAAAAACAGCATCATACAAGCGGAATTTCGCAAAATCAGAAATCTAGTTCAAAGTATAATCAGAGACTCGTTTAATAGATACAACTACAATGCAATTAAGAATAAAAAGAAAAATGAAAATATTTGGCATCTTCTGAGAAGATTATACATCATACCTCCCAAATTTGAATGCCCTGATAGTAGCTTTTCTCCAAATGGTTTATTAAACACATTTACAGTTACTCCTACCTCCAATTCTCTAGCTCAGCCTATTCTGAGTCCACCTCTATCCACTTTTAATGACAATCATTTATTTTTCTTAGATATTACCCCAGATGTGTTGCTAGATAAAATTATGGAAATTAAGTCAAACGCCACAGGCTCCGATGGTATATCAATTAAAATGGTTAAACTCACTCTCCCGATAATTTTTCCTATTCTTTTATATATATACAATGCATCCTTGCAAGTTGGGATATTCCCAGATATTTTGAAAAGGGCCATCATTCGCCTAATTCCAAAAATTAGTTCCCCTACATGCCCGAAAGATTTTCGCCCTATATCCATCCTATGCGCATTATCTAAACCGTTTGAAAAAATAGTTCACAGTCAATTTTCTAAATATCTGGACTCCCGAAACTTAATCGATCCAATGCAATCCGGCTTTCGGGCAAAACACAGTACACAAACAGCCACTCTTAAAGTCACCAATGATTATAAAATGGCATTAGATAATAAAGAGATCACGATTGTTGTGTTGTTTGACTTTTCTAAGGCATTCGACTCTGTACATCACAAACTCCTCTTGCTTAAGTTGAAGTCATTTAGGCTATCAGACATGGAAATTAGGTAGTTCGAATTATACTTGAATAGTTGGTTTCAAAGAGTAAAAAATAGCAAAGGCGAGTAGTCTGACTGGAGGGAGGTCGGTTGTGGAGTTCCTCAGGGTTCCATACTTGCTCCTCTCCTTTTAAACCTGTATAACTCCGATCTGGGTAGAGAGTTAAAACATTGCGAGTACCACAAGTATATTGATGACTTCAAACTGTATCTTTCGGGTCCTGTTGCCTCCTTAAGAAATCTCCTTGCTCTTGTACAGGAGGATATCGATAGGGTGGTGCATTGGGCCAGTACTAATCGGCTTTCACTCAATCCTGCTAAAACGAAAGCAATTGTGATTGGGCCATCCCCTTTCCCAACTTCTGAAGCGATAATGACTCTCTCGCCATTACAGATCAGTGGGCGGATTATAGATTTTGTTGAGGTTGTAAGAGATCTTGGATACGTATTGAACAGAACCCTATCCTGGAAAGAGCAAGTAATCGACATCTCGAGGAAAACATTCAGAATTCTGTACCAACTCAGAAGAAACAAAGAATCTTTGCCGGTTTCTACTCGTATACTCCTGGTTAAGAGCTTGATGCTGCCACACTTTGATTTTGGTTCATAGTATATGATGACATAACAGATCAACTTAATTATAAACTGGAGAGAGCTCTTAGTGCCTGCATTCGTTTTATCTATGACATACCTAAATATGTACATCTAACAGCCTATCGAAAGCAACCAGGATTTCTGAATGTAGCTAAGAGAAGACAGTATTTCATGGGTAATTTTTTATACAATCTCTTTCACACCGAAACCCCGCGATATCTCTTCAATTTGTTTAAATTTTTTGACAGAAATCTGCCTGCCCATTCCAAACTTCGAGAAAGAAAAAAGGTAATCACAGTTCCAAAGCACCGAACGTGTAAATTACAACGGTCTTTCACAGTTAGGGACGCTCGACTCTGGAACAAACTGCCTGCATCAATTAGGGAAGCGCCTTCCTATTTTCACTTCAAAAAAGCTTTTCTTATTTATCTGTTTAATATTGATAATCCCACTCTAGAAATCACTCATTGGTAACTCTCTTATCTAAGTTAGCGACTCAATACCTCAAACATATGTAACATCTAAACTCATATTTTAATTCTTGCAACTTAATTATATCCTTCAGTTTATATTTTTGCGACAAGACATATTATACTTTGTTGTAACTCTGCTATCATAATTCAATCTGATCCTTTTCAATCTAACACAATTACGCTATCACATTCGCTCTCGCACTTATTATTATCCAATAATCTTTTGTTTAAAGCTCTGATGTACAGTACAATATAATTATAACTTCAAGAATATTGTTCGACCAGCAACTGTATTATGCTAAATAAATAAAAAATACGTGATAAGAATGTGTTCTTTAAAGCCGAAGCCGGTTTAACAAAAGATAATTCACAATCATCAACTGACAGTTGCTAACGCTTTGACTTTTTGTTTTAAAAGGTCTGTGCTCAAATGTGTGGCACTCTCAAAATTGCGAGTGAAGCGAGCCGCGCGCTTAGCGAGCAATGAAAATGTGCCCGCGCGGCGGGCATATTTTTTTAATTGGATGAAGCGATTTTTTTCTTTTCAAGATTTTTATTGTGTTTAAGGAAAGAAGTTTTTATTTTTGATTTTTATCCGAATTGGAAGAGGATAATTTAAAGAATATATTTTTATTGCGTAGTAGGGAAGGAAATGTTGATTTTCAATTTTTTCTGAATTGGAAGAGAAAGGAAATTTGTATTTTCAAGTTTTTCTGAATAGGAAGAGGCACTTCTTTTGTTTTGAACTTTTTTATTGAGTTGGAAGAGGGGCCTGTTTCGTTTTTTAAACATTTTTATTAATGCGAGTTGAAATGGATGATAAGTTTTAATTGAGAGCATTTAAAACTATAGCGTGGATTTATATTTTTTAACCAGAAATCTTTGAACTGTTCAATTTATAAAATTGTAAAAGTTTAAGTTTTGCAGTTTAATTGCACCTAATTGAAAATTTTCAATTGAGAAGTGTTAAAAGCTTCAATTTAATAGGTGTATATTATTTCGAGTTTAAATTAATAAATTCCAAATTAAAATTGGTTTAAGCCTTAATTCGCACTGCAATAGTTACAAACAGTTTTGTACTACGAACACGTATGATCGAAACTTTTGGCGGGAAATATCAGGTCACGAGCCGGGTGCATTCGGTCTGATGCGCTGATTTGATCGTCGCATACTCGGCTAAATCTTTAAATATTATTTTAATTATAGATATGGAATGAACCAAATATTGATATCAAATGTCTATCTGTGTAGCTGCCTTCTTGCGGTGGGTCCTTTTCAAGCGTCCGCTTTTACCTGTTCCCAGAAAGAGGGCGGCGTTAGAAAAAATCTGAAAAAATTCACAGATATTCTTTCAACATTCTTTAATGCAATTCATTTTACAAAATTCTGAACTATTTAATAATTTACTTTTTACGGTGATTTATTTACAAAAACTTTAACTTGAGAACGAATGAAGATAGCAAGCCGAGTAATGGCTCGAAATATGCAGTTTAATCAGTGTTGGCGCGTGGTCCGGCACAGCAGGACAAGTAGTAGAAAAAAAGTACCCTTTCAATAAAAATAGTAACTCCAGAAGCAAGCCGACTCCGTTACTATTGTCATCGAAAAGGGTGCTTTTTTCTGCAACTTTTCCCGCTGTACTGGCCACACGACCACACTAATTAAAATCAGAAATATTGAAACTGATATTTCTTGCGTAAGAATGATTTTATCATAAATTAAATTATTGCATTGCACTCGCATTAAAAAACTGCACATTTGGAGCCATCACACGGCTTCCTATCTTCATTCGTTCTCAATGTAAAGTTTTTGTTAATAAATCATCGTAAAAAGTAAATGATTGAATATTCAAGAATTTTGAGAAATGCACTGCGTTGAAGAATGTTGAAAGAATATCTGTGCATTTTTCAGATTTTTCCTAACGTCGCCCTCTTTCTGGTAACATGTAATTTCTTTGTGCGAGTTGCAATCAAAAGAATTGAGGGACCTCGAGATTTGGCTCCGACTTTAGTACTGAATTAGGATGCACGGAATTTGTCGCATTCCGCAAAATTCTGTAGAAGTCTTTGAATTCACTTGAAGTCTTTCGAATTCCATTTTTTTCAATTCTCTTGAAATCTTTAGAATACCCCGAGCAAAAATATTTCGAGCGGAGTTGGACTTTGTTTGACTTCAGTTCGACCTCAAGACGTCTAGTTCTCGCTCGCTGACAGGTGCGAGATGAAGTCGTAGATGAAAGTCTTACGGTTATGGTTGAAATTCTCGACGGGTTGTACATACCAGGTCGATTCAAATTTAACTTAATACAAGAAGTGTTATTCCAAGTCTTGATAAATATAAGGCATTTCTCGTAAAGAATATCACATTACCAATTTATGGTTCAGGTCTTAAGAGATTAGGATTAACAGTGAACATTTGCTAAGGATTAAAATTTTACAACCGAAAAAACTTATAATTTTAACAGCTTTATATAAAGAAGTTTATCTACCTGATATTATTAACCTGGTTGTGTGTGTGGGGGGGGGGGGCTGTGGTATTCCAATATACAAAGGGGGTGGGGGAGTAGGTGGGTGATAGATAATAATTAACTGGCTTGTTTAATGGTAACTGCTTGGAAAGGAATCTCAGGTGCTGTAGAGTTTCCGTACGCGGTTAATGGAAGCAAGGGGGGGGGGGGGTGGGTGTTTGATGCGTGCATGAGTCCTAGTACGCGGAGGGGAGTAGGGGCTTGAGGCTTGCTGGATTTCCAGTACGCAGGGAGGTGGAAAGGTGGGTGGTTGAATCTTGCTGAAGTTCCAGTACGCTGGGAAGTGAGCGGTGGATGGTGAATGTGTGCTGGAGTTTCAACGCACAAGAAGGTGGAAAGGAATGGTGGATATGTGCTGAGATTCCAGCACACGAGGAGGTGGGACTGGGTGGTGAATGTGTGCTGAGATTCCAGCGCACGAGGAGGTGGGAGTGGGTGGGCAACGGAGTAGGGGAAACCGTTCCGCTTCTGTCAGTCTCGCCCTAGTATCTTTTTCTCTCCCTATATCAGGGAAGATGGATAGGCTATGCGCGTAGGGGAAGAGAAAGTTGCGTAATCTTTGCTGCGCGTAGGATAGTGGAGCGACAGCGACAGTCCCTAACTATTGCCTCCCTATAATTAGTTCTAATTTCTATCGGCAAAACAAGTATCTAAGAGAGGGAATCAATGTATTGGGTTAAGATAAGTTTAGTCTATATCGTCACATTGATTTTCTCACAATTTTATTGCTAGGCGCGTATAACAAACCACAAATAACCAAACTTTTCCATAAAAAGATTAGAATTGTCGGTAGGAAAAAAGGACAACAGTTTAAGATTCGCCATCCAAAGAACATTATTATTGATTGTAAACAAATTTATTACTGCATACAAAATAACTATAAATATAAATGATATAAACAATCTGTAAAATTTAATGCGAATAAGAGATGACCTTAACGGGACCTCGGGAGCCTTTTGGGATAATGTTGCCCGTGTCTTTTGTTGGACTTCAAGACATAAAATAAAATTTTGGAAAACGTCTTGTGCAATGTGTACTCTCAGTCCTCTTTCTAAAGAAAATCAACAAATTGTCAAAAATTCACAAAATTAACATTTACAAAAATTTTTAATAAATCCAGAACGGGTAGAGTTACTTTAAAAATAATGCAATTTCAGGGTAACTAGGAAACTCTATACACTAGCAGTCCTCTTTCTGAAGATAACAAATTTTCAAAAATAAAAATGTTCAAGCATTTCAAGTACCTCAAAAAATGGCCAAATTAAATAAGAAGAAATGAACAAGAAAAAAAGTGAAATCAAAATGGTGTTCATAAATATAAAGGCACTTAAAATTTTTTTAATTTGGTATAAAACAATATTTAGGGTAATCAAATGAATTACATATTTAAAAAAATAAACACATTTTTTAATATTAATAATAATACACGATAATATTTTTAATAATAAAGTCCAAGAAGTAGTACATGTGTAATTACAAACATTTATTCAAAATGCACATTTGAAAGGCCTGTCTTCATAGTGTATAATAAAAAAAGAAGAATTGGAAATTGTTAAGTACAGTCCGTGAATATACGGTGAAATGTTTTAAGACGAAGCAGAGAGATGAAAAGATAATAATATAGATCGGTGTAAGAGATATGGAAGGACTTTAAAGAGACAGTGTAAGGTTGCGTGCAAAAGAAGGTATTCAAAAAGAAGAAGAAAGGAATGGTGAAGTCGTGGTGGGATAGGGAATTTAAAAAGATGAAAAGGAAGGTGAAGAGGAAGTTCAAGAAGTGGAAAGAAGGTACAGCGAAAAGGGAGGAGTACGTAGAAAGGAGGAAGGAGTTTAGATTTATGTGTAAGAAGAAATAACAGGAAAAGGAGGAAGATCTGGAAGAGGAGTTAGGAAATATTAAGACAGAGGGGAATGTCTGGAAGATAGTAAATAGGTTTAGAAAGCGTAGAGTGGGGATAAGCGAGAAGATAGAGAGTGAGGAGTGGAGGGAGTTTTTTAAAGAATCATTTCAGGACTCAGATTCAAGGAAGAGGGATGATGGGAGTAGAAGAACGCGGGAGGAAGAGATGGAAAAGTTGGAAGATGAGGAGAGGAAGAAACAGATAAGGAAGTTAAGAATGTCAAAAGCAGCAGGGCTGAATGGGGTAGAAAACGAAGCATGGCTGTTTTGTACACAACAGGTTAGATAGAGGCAGAAGGTGGTAGTGAAGAAAGTATGGAGGGGGAGGAATTCCCAGGAGGGTGGAGAGAAGGGTTAATAGTGCCACTATATAAGAAAGGAGATAGGAATGGACAGGGAAATTATAGAGGGATGACGCTAATGAATACAGCGTATAAAGTATACGCGATGGTGGTGGCGGAGAGGCTGCGGATGGAATTCGAGGGGAAAGGAATATTGCCGAACACGCAGGCGGGCTTTAGGGCGGGTAGGAGTACTGTCGACAATATCTACGTTCTACAGCATGTGGTGAATAGAGAATTAGCGAAGAAGGAGTCGAGAGTGTACGCGTTTTTCGTGGATTTCAAAGGCGCGTTTCCTTCTGTGGATAGAGGAAGGTTGTGGGAGGAAGACGGGGAGAACGAGTGTAGGGATTCTAGCGGGGAGTCGGGCGTGTAAATATTAGAAGAATTTTTTGGAAGAGGGGGGCAGTAAGCTGGTAAGGGAGTGTTGGTGAGCCAAGGAGAACAGGAGAGAAAGAGCGGGAGGATGGAGGCTGAAAGGGACAAGTATTTTAGAACGAATGGACTCCAGATGGATGAAGTGAGAAGGATGTACGAGGAAGGAAGGTATATGAGTTTGTTAAGAAAAACAGCATGGAGAAAGGAAGTCAGGAGCTTATAGCGAGGGTGAGGTGTCGGTGCATAGAGGATTTTAATAGGTTCTGGCTCTCTAGGGAAAAAAGGATGTATGAACTGTGTGGGAAGGGGTATGCAAAAGTGGAACACTGGTTGGAGGGATGCGTAGAGGTGGACAGGAGCGAAATGAGCAGTAGCACTGGTGAAGGGAGTGTTGGGTAGGATGGGGAAGAAGAGAAGGAAGGAGGAAGAGAAATGGAGAAGGAAAGATTGTAAATAGAAGAGGAAGTAGATATAAGTAGTATGTAAATATTGTAAATAATAGATAAGCATTAGGTAGTAGACGCGGAAGCGAGAGAGTAGGGACATGCGAGCAATGCAAAGCGAGGAAGGCAGGGCGAAAAGAGCGTGCGATCCTAGAGATTAGGTATGGATGTGTAAGCAAGTCCATTTTTCAAAGCCAACAGGCTGAAGAATAAACATTTATACTATTACTACTACTAATTAATGGCAGTATAATTTTGAAGCAGGTTGCTTTAAGGCAGATAGTTTGTGCCTGCATTTTATTTACATTATTAGCGTATTTATTTTATTTATGTGACTCCGGTGCATAAACGCGTTTTTATGCTACAGTGTAGAGTATGCTAATGCTGTACATTTCGATACAGCGGACGATCACTGTTCACATTACACTCCGCTGTATCGTAATGTCAACATTACGATACTCTACGCTGTCGCAACAAAACTTGTAAATGCACCTTCGTCACATAAAATATATGCGCCAATGCGCACAATTCGTGTCTTCACGCGACTCGCTTACAATGCTCTCAGGACTTATCTCGCCTCGGCTTCGATCGTCCTGCGAGCGTTGCTGCTCGTCGCGTAAAGACCCTCATTATACACCTTGGCGCATAATATACTATTATTGATTGAAAAGTGCATTAGTTGTGAATTATCATTGATATAAAGACTGGCCCACCAAATGTGGATTTTAAATAAATCTTTGTAATTACACATTTACTACTTCTTGAACTTTAATATTTAAATTATTATCATATATGAACAATTATATGGAGAAATATAATGTTGAAGATGGTAAAATTGACATACTTTAGACCAAACAAGAATTCGTTTGTAGAACCTTTATTTCAACGTTTCTAAAACAGTAGTTTTCCTCATCAGGGTAATAAAATTAGAAGTCCATGCTCATCAATATAAATGAATTTCCCAATTCTCCTCTTCCCATTGTTCTATAAAGAATTGAAAAAAATTGATATAAAAAACCTTTTAATTATAAAAATGAATGTAATAAAAATTGAAAAAGTGAGGTTAATAATTGGAATTAACATATTTACCTTTCTTCCGCTTAAGTTACAATTTTTGTTTTCATTTTAAATCAGAAACTAATGCTTACATTTTTTAATAATATGTGAAGTTTTATTTAGCAACTATATTTTTATAAAAAACATTGTGAAAGAAATGGGAAACAAAACTTTGGTTTTGTTCCATTTTTTCCAACGAGAAAAGGAGAAACTTTGACAAAGACAGAAACAACAATTCCGTATCATCAATTAATATAAGAGGTACCAAAATTTCTATAAAATTCTAATAACTAAAAATTAAACAAAAAGAATTACAAATTATTAACAGTCATTAAAAATTGGAAATATTACATACTGATCATTGATAATTGATTGAATGTAGGTAAAAAATTAACAATAATGTAAAGAATTGAGTGAAAAATGCATCAATTTGAAAAGAATCAATAATTTCAAAGATCAGATGTTAATATAAGTTATCTATTGTTGTAAATTTGAAAAAAAGAAAATTTGGTTAAATTTGTTTTATGTTTTTATTTTATGAAAATTAAAAGTTAGATTTGATTAATTTTTCGTTCTTTTTATTTAATTAGTTACAACAAAAATTCAAATTTTATTAATTTTCTAAATTAAATAATCCAAGATTATATTATATATTGGACTATAATTATTGAGATCTGAAATCATATTTAAACAATTATTAGCATTTTTCTTAATAAATAACATTTCTGCTATTAATCTTTTAAATTCATTAGGTTCATGATGTAAAACTGTAACATTATTTATATTACTTATTCCCATATACAAGTTATTCTCGTAAACAAGCGTTAAATACGCGAATATTACTTTTCTTTGTTTTCCAGTTACAAGTTGCTAAGTTTGAGAAGGTATTTGAAATCAAGATTAATAAAATGAAAATTCTGACAATTTTTTTTTTAATGTATGTTTCAACAAACATTATTCTCTTACATAGATTTTCATTTTAACGCACTTAAACCAGAGATCATTTTAAGTTTAAAAGCTTCACCCAAATGTTTTTTTTAAGGTGCTTTGTTAGCGGACCGAATGAAGGGAACGGATACGTTACAACGTATCCTTATAGTATCCACATCGTATCCTCTCCGTATCATGGAAGAAAACTCATTAAAAAAGGATGATCAACATTTAACTTGTTAAAATTCGGATTCTACGTGAAATTTTGCGTTAGAAGGTCACGGAGTAATTGCAATACTTTTTCTTGCAACGATAAAAACTAAAAAAAAAATAATATCTATCGACAACGTGGGGTGAAGGCGACTTCAAGCGTCTATAATCAAGCATCCATAATCGTCCAGAAACCTTCATACATCTGTCTGGTAAGCTGCCAGCGGTATGGTCTATTTTGCTTAAGATCTATAAGAGATGGTTCTGGAACAGACAAGCTTCCACCTGTGTGAGGAAATTTGTCATCTCCTCAAAAGTCAGAGTAGCATCTCCCACTACTGGACGAAGATGATGTTTCACAGAGCGGACAGCTGCCTCCCAAAGTCCTCCGAAGTGTGAGGCAGCTGGAGGGTTGAAACGCCACGTAGTTCCGTTGTCAGCAATATAACGGCTGATGGTCGCTGAGACAGCAGAGGCTCCCACAAAATGAGTACCGCAGTCGCTGTAGAGAGACGTGCTTGTCCCACATCGAGCAGAAAATGGTTTTTAAGCCGCTATGAAACCGTCAGCGGTATAATCCGAGCACGCCTCCAAATGGACTGCTCTCGTAGCAAAACAAACAAAAACTACAATGTAGCCCTTGTACGACTTGTGGCCTCGACCTTTTGTAGTTCGCATTCAAATGGGACCAGCGTAATCCAGACCACATATAGCAAAGGGTCTAGACGGTCGAGTAACTCTATGAGTAGGCAGTTGACCCATAAGTTGAGTGCAGGTGGTGAGCCGATGTCGAGCGGAAGTAACGCAACGACTCAAAGCCTTCTTTACGACACAACGTCCTGTGATGATCCAATACTGTCTCCGTAAATAAGACAACATAAGCTGCGGTCCCCATGTAACATGGCTTGATGCCCATTTCGAACAATAAGTGTGGTGAGGGTAGAATCCTTGCGCAGAATATATGGACATCGCTCGTCGAAGTCCAGAACAGCATGATTCAAACGATCTCCCAGTCGTAATAAGCCGCCAGAGTCTAAAAACGGCAGCAAACGAAGTAAAGGAATTTTTGTAGTAACTGAGAGATGTTTGCGCAGCAACTTATACTCTTCGAAGAAGTGTCGACGTTGTTCATACCCAATCAGATGGCATCGACCACGTTTCAAAACGTCCGGATTAAGCTTACATGGAGGAAAGTCAATGGATTTCCTTTGTAAACGATCGATGAATCGTAGACAGAGAGCAGTAATGCGAAGTAGTTTCGTAAAGGTCGACTATCGACCCAGCAGGGACCACGGTGGATCAAGTTCAACCGTTGCAGCATGGACAACGGTCCTTTCCTGTCTGTTAATGCTCGGATCTATCGAGCTAGTAGAAGATGGCCAAAAAGTGGGCGTTTGCGATAACCAAAGTGGTCCAGTCCACCCGAGAGGATGGTTCTCCAAACGTAGAGGAGAAATTCCTCGAGACGCACAATCAACTGGATTGTCTGTCCCTGGAACGTGATGCCAGATAGCGTCAGGCAAGAGAGTCTGTATTTCCGAGACTCGATTCGAAATATATTTCATCCATCTTAGAGGATGCCCTCGGATCCAATCGAGAGTATTTGCCGAATCGGACCATAGATGATTCGATACCGTAGTGGGGAGATTCAAAACCGAGCGAACATGAACTGCCAGCTGAACAAGCAGAACAGCTGCACAAAGTTCTGAAAGAGGCAAAGATGTCTCCTTAAGGCGAGCAACCTTAGTCTTGGCTATAACGAGCGAGACTCGTACCTCATCTGAAGGAGTTAGGATCCTCAGATAGACAACTGCACCGATAGCCTTCTCCGACGCATCTCCAAAGCCGTGAAGTTCGCAGCCAGACACGTCCGAAGAACATCCCAACCAACGAGGGATGCTGAGCGATGACAGTTCAGGAAGTTCGCTCCTGTACTTCCCCCATGTAGCAATATGATCAGCAGGCAAAGGCTCATCCTAATCTATTTTAAGTTTCCACAAACTCTGCACAAAAATTTTGGTTTTAACTGAGACTGGTGCAAGCCATCCAAGCGGGTCAAAGAGGCGAGCTATCTCGGAGAAAACGCTCCTTTATGTTGGTGTCCCAGACTCCTCAGGAAGTTGAACCTAAAATTTAAAACAGTCCGAAACTGGGTTGTCAACGAATTCCGAGAGCCCTATGGGTTGGTTCTTGAGTAAATGCATAAGACGATGCCTTTTCTTTGTAATTTTCCGGGACTCCTTGTAGAACATCCTCGCAGTTCGACAACCATTTCTTCAAGATGAAACCGCCCACCTTGAGAAGCAGATTCACTTGGCCAAGGGAAAGTTGATTCCTTCGTCCTTTGTCAGTTGATGTAAAGTGCGGATCGCCAAGTAAGGAGACGAAGCAAACCTGAAAGTTACGGTGTTCAGACAGTATGTTTGGAGCTCGTCATCAGGATTTGACCTCCAAAGTATCTTCTGGTAGGTGCGGTCTTCAGGATGGATCCAAATACATCGGAACGTCTTCTCAATGTCCGCGGTGAAGACGATCGGGTAAGACCTCTAACGAAGTATGACGTCTGGAAGTTCTGTTTGAAGTTTGGGCCCTGAGTTCAGTAGCTCATTTAGAGAGATACCCAAATCAGTTCGCTGAGAAGCATTAAAAACCGGTCTCAATTTTGTACCAGAAATGGTTTCCTTCATGACGCAGTGATGCGGTAAAAAGTAACCCTTGGTAGATTGGAGCTCATCAGGATTAGACACTAAGTTCATCTCACCTAAAACCGCATACTCCTGTATGCTCTGTGTGTAATATTGATGCAGACCAGGATCTCGTCGAAAACGCCTCTCGAGACTTATGAACATTCTATGAGCGGCAGAATGAGAATCTCCCAGATTCATCGATCCATCCTTAATTGGAAGTCGAACAATGTAGCGGCCATCTGCGGAACGCTGATAAGTGGAGAGAAAAAGATTCTCACACTCCTCCTCATCAATGGTGAACTTAGAATATACAGTCGGCAGATCCTCCTGTACAACAAATCGACGCAGCAGGTCTAACAATTCGTGATCAACCGTACATTGCAGTCCAACAATCTGTCGAGTAGACGAAGAAGGTTCCTCAACAAACAGACCGGACAAGATCCAGCCCAACGAAGTTTGCTGAGCTGTAGGCGTACCCAAAGGACCCTTTCGGATTCCTTCTTCAATGACGTACGAGTTAACCCCAACACCTAAAATCATGTCAATAGAGCCACCCCGATCGACAAGTGTATCCGCTAATTCCAGCCCCTGAATGTGGAGCCAATGATCCGTAGAAATACCACGAGGGGGTACATAAGACGTTAGCTTCAGTAAAACAATACAGCGTACATAAAAACTAGCCTCAGGATTAACTCATGACGTCACCCTAACATTTACCAAACCTCGAGAGGCTTTTGTGCGTTGATCGCCGACGCCCCCCCACTGTAACGATGGCACGAAGTCATTTTAACTTAAGTCTCCTAGCAAGAGACTCTGAAACAAAAGATGCTCGAGCGCCCTCATCGAGAAGTGCTCGAGAAGAATATAAATAGCCATCTGATCCTCCAGTGGAAACGATTGCTGTGGCTAGAAGCACGTGGCCATTTAGTCATAGAGGAGCTTTAGCAACATGCGAATTGACGGAAGACATAGCAGGTGTAAACGCGGTGCTATTCACATTTAAAGTAGACCCGGTGGGGCAGCTGTAGTGCCAGATTCACTTCCTGGAGCGTTACTAGAAGACCGATGAAGTATGGTATGATTTTCTCCGGAGCAAGTTTGACAACGCTTGGGTGAGTCACACTCTCGGATCATGTGCTTTCCCAAGCAATTAAAACATTACCCACACTTACGAATTTGTTCTCGTCGCTGATCAGGAATCTTAGGTCTAAAAAGTCTACAAAACAGAACTAAGTTCTTACCACGGCACAGCTGACAACCACCCTCTTTTAGTGCAGCATCATGAGCTGGTGTGTGAAAACCTTTCTTACCAGATTTGACACCTGTAATTTTAAAATTACTTTCAGTAAACGAATGCTTGAATTAAGAACCTTCCCCAAACTCAAGTGACTCCAAAGCGTTCACTCGTGATACTAAAAAGGTCCTTATAGTCTCGAACGAATTCACCAATTACTTCACAAGTGTCATTTAAAAGAGTAGGAAGTCCCGAAACATGCTCCTTCGTAACAGATTCTATCCCGAAAAGTTTCCCTAAATACGCGTTGATGAGAGCCCGTTCACTATCGCAGCGATCCATAAGTGTTGTCCATGCTCGCCCCAGGTTATCACGAGTGACACTTATATTGACTAACAGCTGAGTAGGCTCAGCTGTCAAACTCGCCTTCAAGTAATTCAGTTTCTGGACTGACGGCAGAGTAGCGTCATCCTTTACCATGGAACAGAACATATCCCGGAAGGCAGGCCATGCAGTGAAATCACCGGAAAATTTGGGTAATTCCAGTTGTGGAAACATCTTTTTCACTTGTGTTGAAGGAGCATCTTTGGTAGCGGGGGGTGTACATTTGGAAGAGAAAGAACCAACAAGTGCGTCCAACTCGTCCTGCATGTACACCTTCGCAGCAACATTTTTTTCTTCCCCTTTAGTGAACAAATCTTGCGCAAAGTATGGATCGGTTGAATTTTCCTCACGCACAATGAGAAGCTAATCATGATTTGTACCAAGCATGGACCACTTCTTTTCCAAGTTTTCCAAGTGTACGTTGAGGACGTTCTTGGAAAGGTTCGTTTTACCAGACTTTTTCAAATTAGAAACTGCATTGCAGATGAGTTCGTACATCCTATACTGCTGAGCAATACAGTCCTTAGCGCTCATTTTGATACAGCACTACAGTCAATAAACGTAAAAAAAAACAATAGAAAAATCGAATAAAATCGAAACACGTTAAAAAAGTCAAAAAAAATCAACAAAAAAACACAACACTGTCAGTATGACAGCGAAACACTACACAGTATACATGTACAAGAGAGAGTTTCGATGCGTGCTGCAAAGTATCAGCTGTACTAATGTCTTCAAAAGTTTAAAAGTTCAAAAGAAATCGAAATAAAGCCGATACACTTTCACAGTTACATCAAAAATAATAAAGATTGGAGTAAAATTGAAACACGTTAAAAAGTCAAAAAAAGTCAAAGAAAAACACAATCCTGTATTATTATGACAGCGAAGCACTATACAGTTTAAGAATGAAGGTGTCGAATGTTACGCAGCACAGCGCTGCAAACCTGTGATTCTGTGGAGCGACTTGAGAGCAGTGATGGTCTGCCGATCAACACCAAGCATTGCGCACGCACCGGCGTAGGGATACACATCGTACGAGCAAGTGTAACAAGGCACCTGTTGCCAAGAGCGCGGGACATCTTCTCATGACGTCACTTATGGATCGCCGAAAATTGCCTTCACTACACTGTCACCGTGCCGTTACATAACAAGACTCTTGAAATCGACCACATTTATTTTTCAAAGAACAACTTTCGCGATGAATTTTAGAACAATTCACATATTAGTCACTTTAATCCTGCAAAAAACACTACAATCTACTAGCTGAAGCCCTCATCCTGCTATCGAAGGACCAATAATGATGAGAAAAGCACTTAAGGAAAAACAATGCACATGCAGGATTTGAAGTTCGTTGGTAAAAAAGTCATTGAGTCAGGATTATTATTTGTTGATCACCAAAAAACGTATCATTTATTGAAATACAGTCAAAGTTTCGCCTTCTAGCAAAGGCTACACAAGATTTACTATTAATTTAAAAGAAGACGAGTAAGAAGTACCGACTCGAACTTCGTAACGTTCGACACTGACCCTGACCACCTCAATCCGTCGGTGAAGCGAGTAGATAACACTCACGCAGCACATTCATACGATGCAAACACAATAGAGAAAACCGACATGAATTATCTGGAACAGTTTGAAATTAAAAAAGAAGGCCAATATATAATTTGCTTATCAGTTAAGACAACAGATTTCTGCTTCTTAATCTAGGAGCTCCCCCACCCACCGACTAAGGGGGTTTAGCTTTACAGTAGTTAACGCCTACCTCCTGAGGCAAATAGGTTTGACTAAAATGAATGCAAAATCGGAAATCGGGGATTGAATTGCACTCATTTACAGTGGCAAAATCACTTTCGAACGAAATCGTAGCTGTTCGGGTTCGGTAGATATAAGACTTTAACCTGTTGTGCGCAACATGTTTGACGGTTTTAGAAAATTTTCTTTAAAAATATTAGTTATAGCAACAAATGTTTCAAATAAAAGTTGTTTACCATCAGCCATCACTTTTATTAGAATATTACCCATTATATTACGATGATCGATTACCTTATCTAATATGTCAGAGGCATTTGCCCATACAACCGGTCTCATTTGCTTCTTTGCACTATTATCATTACTAGTATCAAATTCAAATTCTCCTTCATCGTAAAATGTATCTAACGTCTTGGATATTTCAGATAATTGCTTTATAATATGAGCCGGCACTGTCTTTGTCCCAATATTACGTCTCAAAAGGCTAGTAAATTTTGTCATATGTTTCAAAGTTAGACGATTAACGGTTCGAAAATCATCTAAACTTTCTGTCGTAAACGATTTAGAAATATGAGCTTTCAATTTACCGAAAGAAACATTAAGTTTTGAACCTTTTGTACTTAATAATAATTCAGTAACTCCACTACCTTTTTCATTCACATTTAGTTTTTCTTAAAGCACTACTAACAATTTGTTATTGATTTTTTTTTGTGGTAACTGTTCCATAAATTTATTTACATTTTCGCGAGCGCTCATCTCATCACAACAGGGTCGGTCTTAGGAAATTTGCGCCCCTATGCAATTATTTTACAGCGCCCCCCCCCCCGTGCCCCATCCGTTTTCAATTTTTGTATCATTATAAACACGAAAGGAATGAAGAAATGTTAAAAATTGTATGTTATTACTTTCAGAGTTCATGATAAATCACACGCATAAATGTTTGTTTTGACATTAGATATATATTTACATATACTTTCTGATTAGGTCTCCATATCTTGAAGTTACTAGAAAGAACTCTATCTTCTTTTTCCAAACACAATTTTTTTCCACAAGGCGCGCAAACCTTAGCTCTATTTTCGTCGTGTAATCATCTGGGCGGCATATTTCCAATATAAAATTAGCTCACGATTCTCAGTTGAAAAATGGAATTACTGCACACACTACTAGTATCCTTGTGAAGTGAAATGAGCTAATGTTGTCAACATTTTTTAAAATTAGACGGAAAGTAAATTGTCAGTGTAAGAATAGTTTAACGTTTTCTCATGAGAACGGAAACTCGTGAGGTTATGGAAATGTATCCTATCCTCGAGGAGGACGGGTAACATTGTCGGCAATGTGATGAGGGGTATTGCATAGATAATTGAATACAATTAACATAATCTATAATTCAACAGTGTGATAACATGTAACGTAATGAATTCATTCGGGTAGGTACAAAATTTCATTTAAATGTGAATAAATTAATTAATTTTCTTTTAATTTTAATGATTTTTGTCAATTTTTGGCAAAAATATGGCTTTTAACGATAAACTATACCAATGAAAAATTATTGATTTTGTAAAAGTAAACAACTTTTATTTGAAATATTTCTTGCTATAACAAATATTTTAAACGAAAATCGGCTAAAACCGTCAAACATGTTGCGCGCAACAGGTTAAAGTCTTATATCTAGTGAACCCGAGCAGCTAAGATTTCGTTCGAAAGTGATTTTGGCACTGTAAATGAGTACAATTAAATCCCTGCTTTCCGATTTTGTATTCAGTTAGTCAAACCTATTTCCCTCAGGAGGTAGGCGTGAGTTACGCCAGTGACATTTTAGGAAGTGAATTCAATTGTCTGAAATAATTTTATAATTTCTTCTCTTTTATCATAATATTAGTTGAGATAAAAATAGAAACAATTAAGATCGTCCTTGATTAAGCCACCTAGGTTCAAATATTGTATCATTTGAAAAAAAAATTTTAGCAAAATAATGCCTTATTTTTTAAATATCATTTTTAGATACAATAATTAAAAAATTAGTCGTAGGCGCCGAGCGCCTACAACAAAGGGTTTCGTAGCCTATTAAGACGTTAATTTGAGTCTTGACAGAATCTTAAAATAAAATATCTTTCAATTTGTAAAAAAAATGTTGAAAAATGAAAATTTATTTTTTTTAAATGTTGGAAAAAAATTATGTAAAAAAATTTGTATGAGGATAGAAACAAACCTAATTGAGTCGTTAAAACCTCTCCATCGCAAACATTCCCTCCCGTACTCCATTTACTTTCCCCTCCCCACCCTGCCCTCGCTTCACCAAACTCACATCTCCTCCCCAGCCCTCACTATCCCTCTCTCAATACCCCTCTCACTTCCCCTCCCTCACTACCCAACCTTCAATTCCCATCCCTAATTTCTCCTACCAAACTTCCCCTCCTTGGAAAAAAGTACGGCGGACGGACGGACGGACACCCGACCGAAACCATAAGGGTTTCAGCCCGGGGTTGCGAAACCCTAAAAAGGATTTGTAAGAAAATTTTAGTTCAAATCGGTTTCCAGTTTTAACGTAGTAATAATTTTTTCAACCTTTTCACATTGATATTTGTAGAAATTACTAACATTTAATGAGAAAAAAACATATTTTCTTATTTTTTCAGATTTTTAACTGAACAAAATATCTAACATACTACTGTGATATCGCGATCTTTAATTTTAAATTTCTCGGAACCGAGTATTTTATTGTATCAAACACTTTTAATTCTAATTCAGCATCCCCATAGCTCGGGAGAAAAATGTTATTTTTGACAAAATTTTAATCACTATTCCACGTTTGTCTCATCTTGAAATAGTGATTTCGATTTCGCATTTGATATATTATTACGTTTTTGAAACTATTCTTTATTTACATATTAGTTGTATGTAAATGAATGTTGCGTTTTCAATAAAGTTAGATGATTATAAAATAAAATTACAAATTCAAAAAAATTGTATTCGAAAACAATTTTTCAACTCTCTATTATCCATCATACAAATATGTACTTCTAAAAAATTTAAATTCAAATCATTTTATAATAATATACATAAATTACTAATTATATATTTACT
>CAKNWW010345496.1:0-12584 GCA_932074435.1 Andricus kollari
CTTCGTAATGGTAAGAAATTGTTAATTAGGCAACAGTAATTTACATATTATTACTGAGGGTTAATCAATATAGGTCAGATCAGCTGTCAAAATAAATCATTTGTTTGCATGGGATGGAGGTTGTTGTCTTTTCTCTTTCCTTCTCTCTGGTTCCCACTTCTTGCAAGTACAGGACGTAAAATAAGACCGATAAGTAAGAATATTTGTTATAAAAAAATCGTAGTGTAAAATATTATTATATTATTATTGAATATTAATTTTGAAAATAATATTTTGACGATAAAATTACATGCTTTTTTCGACAACGTAGAGTAGATCATAAAAATGTGTCATTCGATATCATTGGTTAATTTGACAAACAAAGGGTATAAAAAATGTTCGGAGTGGATGTATAAAAACAGAAAGGAATAATTTTGATTTCAGTTATTGTTAGCTGATGCGAAAATCTTAGTAATACAAATTTTTACTTGATATACCTTATTAACTCTATAAAGGAAAGTAATTTTTCTTAGCCTATAGATGTCCACCTTATTTTGTATGAATTGTTTATATTATTTTTTGTAATATTTGTTTATAAAATTAACAAATAGCATCGTGAACTAGTAACATCCTGGCGATAAAAACGACTGAAAGCGTTAAATTTCGAACAAAAAAATTTACTCCCCCCCCCCACATCTATGCGTGTGAAAAAATTGTTGATCAACATTTTAAAGCAGTTTCAACAGGTTTAGTGGAATCTTAAAAATTTGAAAATAATTCTTATACTGCAAAGATTTGAAGAGATTTCATAGTGTTTAATTAAGTTTTTAAGGGTATCATAAAGTTTTGAATAATTTTATTATATTTCAAGGGGTTTTAAAGAACTTAACAAAACTTTATCGGATTTTATGTGAAATGTAAATCAGATGAAATTACAACTGTAATTTGAGGATACTGAATTATTTTTTATTAAAGCTTCTTCGGCTCAGCAACTCTGAAAAATGTATTATTTCAATAAATTGATATTACTACAATTCATAATATGCATTGGTATTAAAACATACGTGTTTTTATTGTTCTGTTTTTTTAATCAAAGAAAAAGTGCGCATCCTATAAAAAAATGTTTCTTATTATACATTTGTTTGCATCTTGTATCGTTTTTCCATAAATTTAATTTGTTTATTTTCAATGTTATTTTATACGATTTGAACCAACAATACGCATTTTTTCAGTTGGACAACTTTTGTCTTGTCATTTTTTTCGTCTCTTGCGTGTTTTTTTCAAAAATTTTATTTTTGAATGTTCAATGCTATTTTTCGGCAATAAAACAAGAATTACGCGTCAAATCAAAAAATTATTAATGACACATTTTTCAAGTCTTCTTTGGGTGAGCAACTGTTTTCATTATTTGCTTTCATGACTTGTGTCATTCTTTCAAAAATTGACATTTACGTTTTACAAAAACTCTGAGGATTATCCACATTGCTGTCAATACTTGACTTGGTTAATGTATCATTAAGTAGTCCATGTGTCAAAAACCCCACTTGAAATTTAAATTTCTTAAAAGTATACACGAAAATGAGATTTCAGTTTATCATTTATTGCGACTGTTTTTGTA
Organism: Andricus kollari; assembly: GCA_932074435.1. Classification (NCBI taxonomy): domain Eukaryota; kingdom Metazoa; phylum Arthropoda; class Insecta; order Hymenoptera; family Cynipidae; genus Andricus; species Andricus kollari. The sequence goes on from CAKNWW010345496.1 coordinate 1,598, forward strand.
CAATTATTTTTTTAATAATATTAATGTGAGATGTGTACAGGTATTAAAAAACCGTCAGCCCTATATAAAAAAGAATACCTGAAGACAAAAATATATATTGCAAAATATTTCAGGATGACCACTAAAATTCTACCAAAAAAATCCTTGTCATTTTCCGGTTTTCTTCCAGTTCAAAGAAATATTTATCGGTGAACTCATGGATAATTTTTGTCCAAACATCTATTTTCTTGTCTTGCGTAGTCTGAAAGCAAAATGGAATTTTTGATTTTATTTTTTATATGTATCATTGTATCATCGTGAGTTTTTTGGCTTAAAATGTTGATTTCCGTTTGATTGTTTGGATTTTTAAAGTGCTATAACTCTGATAGTTTTTTTTATTTTCGAAAAAAGTCGAAAGGATAAATTGTTCAGGTTTCCAGTACTGCGAATTGCTGTACATCGAATTTTAATGTTTAGAAAAACAATTATTTCAAAGATTATTTAAATGCTCTAACTTTTTGCATTTTTATCAAAAATAGCTGGCTAACGAATTGTCCTTTTCGTTTAGGACAAAACGTGGAGAGTCTCAAAACGTGAAGATTTGATGGAAACCGACTAAGTCCAATTTTACATAAAACTAATACCTTCTCATTAGATTGTTTGTTCTTTTTCTTACACTGACTTTTCTCTGTACTTTTAAATTATTCAAGGAACTTTCCCTTTTACTATATCTTTTGTTACATACATATTTCATAACCAATTAAAACAATACCTTTTAGACAAAAATGTAATAATCATATCTCCGAAGGACAATCTTGAAACTATAACGTCATCTCACATATAGGTGAGATGACGACTACTTACGTATATATTGGTACTCTGCTGATGCAACAGAATATTCTTTAGTTACATTTGCTAACTCACTTATTCAATGAAGCATTAATCAGTTTTTCCTTTACGTTGCGAAAATGAGGATGGTCTATAGTTTCGTTTTCACACTGGCGCTCATATTTAATTCCATTGGTGAATATACTAATATAATATATCTATCATTTCTATTATATTTTATATAATACATGCATGAAGCGGGCATTTCTCAGGCCCGTGGAGCGAACATAAAATCCCCCTTTCCAGCTTATATTCATATAATGGCCATTTGTATATTTTTGTCGTCAAAAATTATGACGTCATAGTAGTGTTTTTTTAACTTTATTCTATTAGTATTTTGCCTTGTTCTTATTAATAATTTATTTTTCCAATTATAACAACCGAATATATGAAACAGAAATGTAAAAAGATAGGTAGATTTTCAAGACATTTGTAGTTTAAAGAATTTAACAAATATTAAAATATTTAAAATGTTTTTGAAATCCTTGAAATATTTGGTAATGTTTGCGAATTGCTTTAACTTTTTTAAAGTATGTAAAATCTATGTGAAATCTTGAAACTTCTGTGACATGTTTTTGAATCTCTTGAAATTGGAGCAAAATCTTTGAAATCTTTGTGAAATTTTTTTAAATCTATGAAAAAGTTAAAGAATTCTTTAAATACTTGTGAAATATTTTGTAATAAGTTGAAAATATTACAATATTTGAAATGTTTGTGAAGTCTTTAAATATTTGAAAATCTTGGTGAATTCCAGAAAGCTTTTTAGTTAACTGGTCATTCTCAATGATTCGATTTTGTCAATGTTTTGGAAGTTCATTTTGAACATAAGAAAGTTTTTCTATGCTAAAAAAGTTATTCATAAATTTTGAAGCTGCTATATATATATATTTTTTTTTTCATTTACAGGACTAAATAAGAGATTAAATTTTCCCTGTATGAACTTAAAAAAAAAGTCTAACAAAATTGTAAAAACTGAGCATATTATGCAGATCAGGAACCAATAATAAGATTCACGATTTTTCCACAACTTTGCGATTAAAGAGATTTTTTATTTATTTCGACTCAGCCAAATCCTGCGCCATACACGTCATGAGGAACTTGAATGGAAACTTTTCAGTGCGAAGGCATTTCCAAATTATGCAATTTATCACATACCTGAATATACAAATATGCATACATGTATATTCAAACATACAAACATGTATTTCCTAGCGGTCAATTATAAAATCGATTGTGTACTGATCATATCAGCTCATATGAGTCTTATTTTTGACTTATTTATTACTTATCATACACTTAAATTAAATTAAATTTAAACAATATGTGGTAGTCAATGTGATTAAATTAAATTAGTGCTGAATTCTTCAAACTTCAAATAACTTAAAAATATACCAATCTTTTTACCTTTCTCTTTCATACATTCGATTGTTATAATCGGCCAAATAATTTTTCAATAAGACCAAAATAGCATTCCAACAGAGTGAACTTATATCTATGTAAAAATCGTAACACAGTCGTGTTTGATATCAAGTTTATCAGTAATGGACAAAAAAGTTCAACATGTAATCATATTTCGACTTTGACTATTCATTAAAGAACGCTAATTAGCATTACTGTGTCAGAGTGGCAAAATAACGCCCACGCAAGCTGTCCGCTCCACTACCGCACATCTCTCGCCATCCTCGGAAAAACCTCGTCTCGAACGAAATCACGATATAATGGTCGTTACATACCAAGGAACTTGAAATGCGGTTCTTAAAGTCGGCTCCTACGGCTCTCACTGAAAACATATATGTATATATGTATTTGAAATATCAAACTGAAAAGCTCAATTTAGAACAAAAAGATCATTTTCAACTAATGAAGATGCAGTTTCAGCCAGATAGTAGAAAATGAAGAAATTTTTTTTTTGATTTTTCACCGAACAGTTGGTCTTACAAAAAAAGAGTTAAATTCAAACACAGTGAGCCTCAACTATTTTTAATCTAACATTTTTATGGCACAACTTTTCTTTACAGAATCCTTTACTTGCGATTTTAAAGTCGCTCTTCTCGTTCTCGTCATACACTTCAGGCTCCTGAGGAGCATCCAGCGCGTGCCAGGGACAGGTCGCCAGCCGGAAGGCCTCCTTCCCCTAAAGTACTTTGATATACACTTGGACAACTTGGATACATTCGGCTTATTCCCCGCACAAATAAGAACCTACGATTCAAATTTCGAAGATACGTTTTTCCTAATGGTTATCCAATTAGATTGCGACCTGAAAAAAATAAATATATTCCTGTGCCAAACCAAGAACAGATTGTATTATCAGAATCCAATGGGGACATTTTTGCAATATTAGAGTATAGCGGGATTCTTCGTGGAATATATCCGACAAATAGAGCTAGATCGAGAATTAAACTGAATATGATAAGCGGAAACGTTTATAAATTTGACCCCAGATGAAAAGAGACATTGTCCAGTGGGCGAAAGTCACACAATCTTCCCAGAAAATTTTATTGAAGCTTCATCAAATAACGATTCACTACAGTCCGAATGGAATCCTAATAGCGAACGCAACCCTGGTTCTTCTTCTTCTGACAGACAATATTCACCTGACCGGACATCTCCCCAGAAGTCTCCCCTTCATTTCGAAACCCGGTCGCCTCCTGGGTGGCCGCCTTCACCTAAAGTACTTGGATATGCACTTAGACAACTTGGATACATTCGGCTTATTCCCCGCACAAATCAGAACGTACGATTCAAATTTCGAAGATACGTTTTTCCTGCTAATAAACCAATCAGATTGCGAAGAGAAGGACCAAACTTTATTCGCGCTCTAGCCCGAGGACAGATTGTAGTATCAACATCCAATGGTGACATTTTTGCAGTATTAGAGCATAGCGGCGTTCTTCGTCGAATATATTCGACAAATAACGCTCATCCGAGAATGAAAATAAATATGATAAGCGGCGAAGTTGATAATTTGACCCCAGATAAAGTGCAATATTCTCCAGTAGGCGAATGTCGCCCAATCTTCCCTTATACCAAGCCAAGAATATATTGTATTATCAACATCCAGTGGTGACGTTTTTGCAATATTGGATTATAGTGGGACTCTTCATGGAATATATAAAACAGATGAATATAACTCGCGAATAAAAATAAATATAATAAGCGGCGCAGTTGATTATTTGACTGCATATGAAATAAGGTGTTGCCCAGTAGGCAAAAATCAGCCAATATTCCCAAACAGTTTTATTAAAGATTTTGCAAATTACGATTCACTAGAGGGCGAATGGAATCGAAATGGCAAACAGTATCCTTGTTCTTTTTCTTGTACCAGAAAAAATGCACCTGGCCAGACTTCTCAGTAGGTTCCACTTCATGCCCTGTCCAGTTCTCCTCCGGGCAGAACTCCTACTCATGAAGTACTAGGATATGTACTTGGACAACTTGGATATATTTGGCTTATTCCCGAGCCAAATCAGAACCGGCAATTCGAGTTTCGAAGATACTATTTTCCCGCCGATAAAGGGATTCGATTGCTTGTAGGAAATGGTGAATTTGTATCACACCAAACCAAGAATATATTGTGTTGTCAACATGCAATTGTGACATTTTTGCAATGCTGGAGTATACTGGGATCCTTCGTGAAATATACAAGACAGAAATCATTTGAGGATGAAAATAAATATCGTAAGCGGTGATGTTAAGAATACGATATCAGATGAAATGAAGGATTTAATTCAATGAAAGTATTGTAAAATGAAACATAATAAACTTTGTAGCCTAAACTTGGATCAAAATTATTTCTTAATTTGTTCGATTTTGTGGGTTTGTGAAAACCATCTTATTAATTCAAGATGTTTCCTTTTTCGGCTTTCCTGTTACTGTTTAATCTCAATGATGAAAAGTTTTTCGCTTGAACAACTGAGGCACTGACTGTACTTTTGATTCTAATATATACAAATTAAAGGAATTGCAATAGGAAACAGATAGTAAAATTCCAAGGGATTCTAGAAAACGCAAGCGGTTTCATATTCGATGAAACCAAACTCATAGCAACTTCCACAATTCATTCGCCTGGGGGAAGGAAGGAGTGGGCAATGATTAGGTTTCTCGTTTTTTGGAAACGATGTAACTTTTCAGGTTCACACCTTTCCCTGGATCTTTGCAAGTGGTTGACATCTGCACTGGCACCGATTCGCCGTTTATATTCTGGATTCAGTAAGCTGATTCGTAGGATCTATACATCCTTGACGGTGAAAAGCGATCTCTGCTGGCTTCGAATTTAAATGGCTACACGTATGTACGTATGTCCGATGATGCCATCGTTCGATGTAGTCCCGGTTCGTCTGAATTGGGTAGAAACGCATGTCCGTTGGTGCAGTTTGAAGGGCGACGACCTACCATTTTAAAAGGTCATTCCTGGCCTATGTCTAACTTTATTTATTAATGAAGTCGCGTCCCAGCTCAGTTCCACGTCGAGTACAGAGGTGAATGAGAAACCGTGTTTTTTCGCATTCCGTAGTGCTTATCGTCGCTTCCAGGAATAGTAAAGAACTGTGATGAGAATTTTGAGTGTCACCGACTCGAAGATACGAATGCGTAGTTGAGGTAGGGCGACAAATTGGAAAGGAACAATGGAGGGAAGCTATATTAGGAATCGTTGAATTCTAAAAAATGCTGACTGTCAGAAAGCGAATCAAAGACACCTTTGAGTCCTCTCATTTAATATTTTTAAATTATAATTTGAATTTGATTGAATAATAATTATTAATTTTTTCAATTTAGTTTATTCATTTCAGTAGCTTATAACTGTCAATTATCATCAGTTCCTAATTTTGAAAGTATTTCGTAATAGTAAGAAATTGTTAATGAAGAAACGGGGATTCAAACATTATTATTATGGGGTAATTATTATAGCTCAGATCAGCTGTCCAAATGAATCGATTGCTCACATAGGACAGACGCTGGGAGAAAATAAAATGCACCTACCAGGACGGTGTATAACAAACCCACCTTGAAAATTTTTTTTATTGTCCTTGATAACGAGAACATAATAAACAGTCCTTTCTCGTGCTATTTGGATTAATTATTTTCTTACAGTGAAATTTCTGAGTTATGTAAAAAGGTAATAAACTTATCAAGTAATTTCTCGGAACCTGTCACGACTTTAACTATCGTTGGCTTAGACGCTTTTTGTATCAGTCATTATATCAATAAGTAACGTAATTTATATTCAATCCTAGCTGATTCTGCGTAGCGGTTTGAATTTAATATAGAAAATATGGTACATTTGTGTGAAATGTTTTGAAATGTTACACTTTCACATGGGTTGCAGCGTTTGCATCAGAGGATTTTCTTGCTAACGATCTAATCTGAATTCATGCTGGTGGCTCTTGGAGATACTTTTGGATTCTAACTCACATTCATGGTGTTGTACGAGGTCAGCTTCTTCGAAATTTTTAGTAATTCGTCTGACGTCACTAATAGTGTACCTCCTATATCGCTCCTTGCTAATACAAGCGACACAAGCTAATATTACTATTGAGATTTGAGAGAGAAAAATTTTGGGCAATTAATCCCAGGATTGTTGACCCTCTCAGCCCACACTGGGTGTATTGTACCCGGACAATATTTTCGGCTCGCTGTATCTTTAGAATGGGGCAACGAAAAGTCTCAATGACTGTGCGTAAAAAATAGTCAGGTTGCATACAAGTATTTCGATATTCGACTACTGTCAGTCAGGCCTTAACAACCGAAGGGTGCGTATCGAAATTTTTTCTTCGGGTATAAACTACCCAGGTTAGGCTCGACGTGTGAAAATGGACTCCAGAGCAAAATCCAACACAAGGTGAATATCACGTACTGTATATTATAATGCAATAAAAAAGGTAATACTACAATATATTTTGTCCTAATTTTCAAGAGAATGTGAGAAAATATTGGACGTTATCGATTTTTCAGAGCATGACCAAGCGCGGGACGCGCTCACTGGCTCGCCCAAAGGCGGGAGTCGTTTCGGCGCCTGCAGAACTTGGGGAGGAAATGGAATGAAATTCGAAAATAAATGGTTGATTTGTATCATTAGTAATTCCCTGTACACAGACATCAAGATGAAAATAATAATACACGGGAAACCATTCATATTACAAATGTTAAGATATGGCAATTTTCGTTGAAGCGGAAAAATATGTTTTTTTAAATGAAACAAAAACTATTACCAAGGTTTCATAGTGCATCTCTCGCACTCCACAATTATCACCGTGAAACATAATTTGTTTGTTTTTCAAGCTATTATACAAATTTTGTTTAAAAAACGTTTTTACTGAAAAGTTGTTTCGGTTTTGTCAAAATATTTGTAGCATGTGTTCAATTCAGCTTATTAATTTTACAATATTTCATTTTGCGAGACTTTTAGCTACAGTTTAAAAAAAATTCATCCCGCTATGTTAATTTGATCCAGAGGTACTGGACTTTAAACTTTGCCAGAGCACAAACTACCCAGTGTAGGATGAGCGGAAACTTTCGGAAGTGTAGGCTTTGAGGGTTAATAAACCTAATCCAATATGAGACCCACGAGTAAGTGTTTAGTGATTTTTGCGGAATGCCTTGTGATCACTGAATGCCTCTAATTTCTTCTCGATCTCCCATGAAAATTCTACGCTTTTTTTGTCGGTAGGTAACGTCTGCTTTTGATAATCTTATGAGCATTGATTCTGTGATGTCAATCTTCTTGTTGTTGTGTCTAACGACAGGTGATATTTTTGTTAGGTCTAAATGTAGAGTTGCCTCATAAATAAACTCTGTAGAATGTGGGTTGTCTGAAAGACTGATGAAAATTCAGGACTCTATTTTCAATATACAGCCTGGACTTAGCTGGACTATTTGCAATTTTCATAACACCTTGACACAATGTGAGTCGCTCTGGAGTGGAATTTTGACATCGCAGATTTTAAACGTTTTTTGTGTTGGGTGGACTAGCAGCCAGTTTTACTGGACGGTGTCTCGTGGATCATAAGGTCTCCCTTGCCAAGATGATGTTGCTGAAGGTACTCAAATTCCAAGAATAGATCTCCAGTGGTTAGGATGTAGGTTTTTTGAAAGTCATCTACGTTGATATATCTAGAATCAAATTTATATACGCCCGGCCAGAGTTGGTTTCAAATATTTCTTGAGGTACGGGTATTGAATGAATATGGCAGAGTTGATATTCTGATTGGTCAAGAAGTGGTAAATCTAGTACGAAACGATACTGACTTTTGGTCCTCGAGTAGGAAACATGAGTTTGGGAGCATGGTCGTGTACATGCCGATATACAATATCTACTTGGTTTGCGGTCAACAGCGAGGGATGTATATATCCTCATCTAGCGTCGTATATGGCATTAAGGAGTTGATCGGCTGATCTTCTGTAGCTTTCAAATTCGGGTCCCATCCTTCTCAGCATTGAATTTACGGTGTTTGTGTAATTTAATTATGGCATGTATTCTCTCATTTGAGTAAACGTCACGGCAGTAATGTTTGAGTCATGTTTAAACTGATGAAGCTAAATTTCTTGATTTTCTTCTCTTGGATTTATTTGCTCGAGATCAGCTCTCAAAACATGGGTGTGTTGCCCAATGAGGTCAGCTGAATTCTTTTGCGCATCATTCACCGGGCAGAAATCCTGGCATCGGAGATGCTCTTCGTTGTCTGCTGTTCTTTGGAAGGTTTTGTAGATGAAGGTTTTTGATCCTACGTTTCAGTTTTTCCATCTCGAGTCAAACGTCCTATAAACGATCTTCAGCAACATCATGTTTCCTAGTCAATTTAAAGATTCAAAGGTGTTGATGCAGTCTTCGCCGAGTGTCACTTTTCTATTCTCCAGTAAAGATTTGCTTCTGTGTCCATATGTCTTAAGAAAATTCTGCTACTTTTGAACGTCCATACAAATAGTGAGTCTCTAGACACTAACACTCCTTCGCATGAGTCCCTTCCTCTCTTAGTAGATTCCGGTACTGCTGGTAAGGGAAGTGATCTGGTACAGATGTTCGCTTTGTTCAATCCCATAGATTTTAGGTCAATTGAACAATTCTGCTTTTACATTCTTCCTCATGAACAAAGTTTGCGTTTGGATACTCTTAGTTTACTTAATTTAAAATTTAACAATTACCGTTTATTTCAACCTTTAATTAAATTACATTTTATTAAAGTATAGGATTTATTTAAGGGTGGGAGCAGAAAATACACATAAAAGAAAGCATTGGCATGTGTTTCGTTATTTTCACTGCCCTTGTTTCTGGGTTACGATGGCCAAGATTTTAATCACCACCATAGAATCATTTTGCACTAAATGATTATGTATGTCTCTAATAGATAATTCTTGAAAACAACTATCGGAGTGATTTTGTACTGAATTTTGGGGGGCCCCCCCCCTCAGGAAAAATTGTAAAGAGAAAAAGAAACATTTGAGCAGTGCACCACCACCCCGGAGTTATACCACGTATACTAGATCATGCACTTTCGCGTTTAGCGGCCTAACCTTTTGATCATAGTACTTCTTTGATCTTTCCTTAGCATTAAATAGATTCTTTGAGGCGATTTTTTTAATCTCGCTCAATCGGACGCGTAGGTCATGCGAGTAGGTGGAATAGGTTTCCAGGTCGTCTTTAGATCGAAACGAGGTGGTTACCTGTGCGGTTCTACCGAAAACTAATTCGAAGGAAGTAAGCTCCATCACTTCACGAACCGACGTGTTGTACGCAAACATGGCGAATAGGAGCAGTCTGACCCAGTCGTCATAATCGTTCATGTAATATTATATATGATTTGTTAAAACTTTTTGGCTTCTCTCCAGGAATCCATTTGTTTGAGCACGATAGCCGAAAGACGTCAATTATTTTTCGTTAAAAAGTTTGTCCATTTGCCGCTATGGATGACGAGGACTTGTCCCTTCTGAAGTCGGCTTTCCCACAGGTCCTGCAGATCCCGACGCTCGGCAGCCATCAGGGGCTTGGGGATCGAATTCGAAGCTCAATGGGGGTTTCCATTGATGTTTTATGTTAGAATCTTCAGTTTTATGTAAGCAGATTTTTGAGGATCCTTCTTTTTCGTACTGGAAAGTAGGTGGGTCTACATAAGATACCTCAAGTTTCAGTTTTAAGACCGGTGAGAGCAATTTTGTTACAGGGTCCTTTATCTGATGAGAATCAGTTTCTTCGGGGACGCCCGTCAAATGCGCGCTCTTTTGTCGCTGACTTTCGACAACCTTTATACAGCCTAAGTTTGTATGGACCTCTGGGTGACATGGCTTATTCAAGTGGTCGGTCTCCTGCAGTGATTTTCGATATTCTCCGAAAGTTTTTAGGATGCTGTTCACTCGGAGCGTGAATCCTTGGTCATAAAATTCTCTGCAGGGATCTTGCTTTTTCAATTCTTTCAAAAGTTCTTCATGATTTTTATCTTCAGAGATATGTGTTGTTGCGGAGTTGGAGGGTTCTTATGATGAAAACTTAAAGTTTATGTATAGAAGGTACTGTTTCCTTGTACGGAATCTTGCTCTGTTCCCTCTCTCGCCAGTTTATCCGTTTCTTAATTTCCTTCCAACCCTTGGTGACCAGGAATATAATTCGACGTCACTTGTAAGTGTTCTGAAGCCGATTTCAGTTATAAGAATTCATCGTTGTTGACAACGGGCTTTCGGGTCGCAGTTTCTAGCCGTTCTCTTCCCGTTTATGCATCCAGAAGGTTAGGCTGCCCATGAGAAACTTGGAATCTGTATTAATTCTAAGCTATTAGATTCCTGCGCCTGTGGCGGTCTGATCGACTACATTGGACACTTTGATTTCTGCCACATTGATTGTTTGGCGTCCTGCAACTGCTTACCAGACGTTGAGGCGATGGTTTTTGCCAAATCATACGCCAATTTGAGTTTGGGGATTGCCTTTCGAATCAGGAGATCTTGCCCAGTCGATGAATACATCAACAAAGGGATCGCATATAGGAGGTATCCATGGAGCCTTTGGAGATAAACATGGGGGTGCACGTCTAGTGGGGCCATTGCATTTGGAGGTCGATTGGGCACGTCCTACGTCTGGCAGGGCGCTGTGACTCTTTCTAAAAACGGGGGCAACAGAACAGAACTATGGGAA
>CAKNWW010345497.1:0-18715 GCA_932074435.1 Andricus kollari
AATTCAATTGACGCTTTTTTATAAACGAAAGTGTTACAAAAGTATGAGGGGCCCAATGGGACCCAAATTTAAGAACGTATAATTTTTAAATTCAATTGACGCCTTTTTTTAAAGAGAAAGCTACAAAAGTGTAAGTTGCTGACTGGGCCCCTTACTTGCCGATAGTATAATTTTGAAATTCAATTGACGCTTTCTTGCAAAAGTAAAAGTTACAAATGTCTAGGGGGCCCACTGTGCCTCTTACTTCCCGTTAGTATAATTTTGAAATCCAATTGACGCTTTTTTGTAAAAGTAAGAGTGACAAATGTCTGAGGGACCCACTGAGCCCCTAATTCCCGATAGCATAATTTCTAGATCTAATTGAGCCTTTTTTGTAAAAGAAAAAGTTACAAAAGTCTGAGAAGCCTACTGGCCCCTGATTCCCGATAGTATCATTTTTAAATTCAATTGACCTTTTTTTTAAAGAAAAAGTTACAAAAGACTAAGGGGCCCACTGGGACCCTAATTCCCGATCATATAATTTTTAAATTGAATTGACGCCTTTTTGTGAAAGAAAAAATTACAAATGTCGGAGGGGCCCACTAGGCCCCTAATTCCCGATAGCATACTTTGGAAATTTGATTGAACCTTTCTTGAAAAAGAAAAAGTTACAAATGGCTGAAGGTCTCACTGGGCCCCTAATTCCCGATCGTATAATTTTTAAATTCAATTGACGCTTTTTTGTGAAATAAAAAGTTATAAAAGTCTGAAGGTACCACTGGGCCCCTAATTTCCGATAGCACAATTCTGAAATTTAATTGAACCCTTTTTGTAAAAGAAAAAGTTACAAATGTCGGAGGGGACCACTGGGCCCCTAATACCCCGTAAAATAATTTTGCAATTTAATTGACTCTTTTTCGTAATAGTAAAAGTTACAAATATCTAAGGGGCCCACTGAGCCCCCAATTTCCTATAGAATGATTTTGAAATTTATTTGACGCTTTTTTCTAAATGTAAAAGTTACAAATGTCTAAGGGGCCCAGTGAGCCCCTAATTCCCGATATCATAGTGTGGAAATTTAATGGACGCTTTTTTGTAAACGTAAAAGTTACAAAAGCCTAAGCCGCCCACTGGGCTACTTAGTTCCCGATAGTATAATTCTGGAACTCAATTGACGATTTTTTGCAAAAGAAAAGGTTACAAGTGTCTAAGGGGCCCACTGAGCCCAGAATTCCCGATACCATAGATTGAAAATTTAATTCACGATTTTCTGTAAAAGAAAAAGTTTCAAAAGTGTGAGGAGCCCACTGGCACCCTGATTCCCGATCGTATAATTTTTAAATTCAATTGACGCTTTTTTTGAAGAGAAAGTTACTGGAATTTAAGAATCCTAAATTAGATTAAAATCAAATTCAAAATCCCATTTAACGTCCAAAACTCAAGTCAATGTATAAATTCCTGAAATTAAACCAAGAATCTTCCGATAAAATTTGGATAAACACCACAAAATGCTCCTATTGCAGTTCCTGAAAACAAAATAAAAATTTGTTTCTTTGGACAAAAATAAAAAAGAGGAAGGAAAAATGAGAAGGCAACAAAACAAATCCCCTTCCTTCTCTTTTTTATTTCTTTCGTCTTTTTTATTTTCATTACTTTTAAATCATAATAAAAAAGCATAGATAATATTCACCAACGTTTCGGTGCTCACACAGCACCCTTATCAAGGTAAGAAAAATCAGAACAGGAAGGAACAGCAACGAAAATACGATGCTGCCTCCTGGATACCTGAGAACCAAGTGTGGGTCTAAAGGCAAATACTGTATACCTGAGAGCTAAGTATGGGTCTAAAGGAAAATCCGTTATGAACAAACAGGAAATAAGAGAAAGTCAAGACTCATGAAAATCTATTTCTAAATGTAATTAATCATACTAGAATAACTTTTGTTTAATTTATCCAAATCTGTTTTTAAATTAAAGGACAACTTATTTTGTTTTTTAATATAAAGCATTTCTATGAATTCTCTCTTTCTCTCATTAATTTCACTGTGTAAAATCTCAACATTATCCCAGTCAAACTCTTGCTCAATATCAACAAACACTCTCGTATGTCTAGCAAGAACAGTCTTATAACAGCGTCCCAAACGAAAATCACTTTTGTGTCCCTCCACACTAGTATTAAGAAGTCTGCCAGTCTGTTCCACATAAGTCATTTCACAGATCTTGCAAGTGATCTTGTAACCAACACCACCTTTTTCAAATTCATCTAAAGGATCTTTACAAAAGTTATTATTGAATCCATTTTAAATGGTATACGGAAAATGGTATGAATATTAAAATTTTTTAACATAAATTCAATAGTTTTCGAAATTTGACCAAAAAATGAAGAACAAAAGTATTAAAAGAACTATATTCTCTCAATTCCTTCTCATCATCCGTAGATAAAATGTTACTTTGTTTGTTTTTGATTTGTTGAATTCTAATTGTGATATGTTGCTCAATTAACTTTCGTGGGTAATGATCAAGAAGAAGGATATTCCTAACAATATTCAAATTCTATTTGTGAAATGAAATGTGGGACATACCTAGAGCTCTGTCAACCAAGTTTTTGATTATTGCAATTTTGTTTTGAAAATGATAAGCAGCAAAGAAATTTAAAATTCTACCTGAATATGTACTTTTCCTATACCAATTGGTAATAATATTACCATCCTGAACTTTGATTACGTCTATGTCTAAAAAAGTGCATTTATTATTTTTCTCTATTTCATGGGCAAATTTAAGTTTTGGATGATAACCACTAAAAGCATTAATGACTGCCTGCACTTTTTCTAGAGGAACACATAATAAAGTGTCACTAAACCCGAAGGGGCTCTCTGGGCCCATAATTCTCGATTGTATAACTTTTTAATTCAATTGACGCTTTTTGGTAACCGAAACTGTTACAAAAGTCTGAGGGGCCCAATGAAACCCTAATTTTCGAACGTATAATTTTTCACTTTAATTGACGCTTTTATTAAAAGAAAAAGCTACAAAAGTCTAAGGGGCCCACTGTTCCCTTAATTCCCGATATCATAGTTTGAAAATCTAATTGACGCTTTTTTGTAAAAGAAAAATTCACAAAAGTCTAAGAGGCCCGAGGGAACCGTAATTGTCGATCGTATAAGTTTTAAATTCAATTAACACTTTTTTTAAAGAAAAAGTTACAAGAGACTAAGGGGACCACTGCGCCCCTAATTCCCCGTAGAATAATCTTGAAATTTAATTAACGCTTTTTCGTAACAGTAAAAGTTACAAATGTCTAAGGTGCCCACTGAGCCCCTGATTCCCGATATCATAGTTTGAAAATCTAATTGACGCTTTTTTGTAACAGAAAATGTTACAAAACTCTCAGGGACCCGATGGAACCCTAATTCCCAATCGTATAATTTTTAAATTTGATTGACACTTTTTTGAAAAGAAAATGTGCGAAAGGTCTAAGAGGTCCACTGTGCCCATAATTCCCGATAGTATAATTTTCAAATTCAATTGAGCCTTTTTTTTAAAGAAAAAGTTGCAAATGTCTAAGGGGTCCACTGCGCCCCTAATTCCCATATATCATAATTTGTAAATTTAGTTGACGCTTTTTTGTGAAAGAAAAAGCTACAACTGTCGGAGGGGCCCAATGGGCCCCTAATTCCCTATTGCATAATTTTTAAATTGAATTGACGCTTTTTTTCAATGAAAAAGTTACCAATGTCTGAGGGTCTCACTGGGCTCCTAATTCCCGATAGCATAATTTTCACATATAATTGACGCTTTTTTTAAAAGAAAAAAGCTAACAAAGTCTCCGGGCCCACTGGGCCCCTAATTTGCGATAGTATAATTTCTACATTCAATTGACGCTTTTTAAACAGAAAAAGGTACAAAAGTCTAAGGTGCCCAATGTGCCTCTTACTTCCCGATAGTATAATTTTGAAATTCAATTGATGCTTTTTTGTAAAAGTAAGAGTGACAAATGTCCAACGGGCCCACTGGGTCCCTAATTCGCGATGGTATAATTTCTACAATTAATTTATGCTTTTTAAAAGGAAGAGCTACAAAAGTCTAAGGGACCACTGAGCCCCTAATTCCCGATAGCATAATTTTGAAATATAATTGACCCTTTTTTGTAAAATAAAAAGTTACAAAACTCTGCGCAGCCCACTGGACCCCTAATTCCCGATAGTATCATTTTTAAATTCAATTGACGCTTTTTTGTAAAAGTAAAAGTTACAAATGTCTATGGGGCCCCTGAGCCAGTAATTCCCGATATCATAGTTTTGAAACTTAATTAGCGTTTTCTGTAAAAGTTACAAAAGTCGTAGGGGCCCATTTGGCCCCTAGCGCTCCATGGCATAATTTTGAAATTTGATTGAAGCTTTTTTATAAAAGTAAAAGTCACAAAAGTCGGAGGGGCCTACTGGGCCCCTAATACCCCATATTATAATTTTTTAATTTAATTGACGCTTTTTTAAAAGTAAAAGTTACAAACGTCTAAGGGGCCCACTGAGCCCCTAATTGCTGCTATCGTAGTTTGAAAATCTGGTTGACGCTTTTTGGTAAGAGAAAAAGCTACGAAAGTCTAAGGGACCCCCTGGGACCCTAATTCCCGATAGCGTAATTCTTAAAATTTAATTGACGCTTCTTTCTAAAAGTTAAAGTTACAAATGTCTGAGGGACCCACAGGGCCCCTAATTCCCGATAGCATAATTTTGAAATTTAATTGACGCTTTTTTTGAAGAGAAAGTTACAAAGGTATATGGGGCCAACTGGGTCCCTAATTCCCGATAGTGTAATTTTAAAATTCAATTAACGCTTTTTTAAAAGAAGAAGAAACAAAAGTCTAAGGGGACCACTGTGCCCCTAAGTCCCCATATCATAATTTTGAAATTTAGTGAACGCTTTTTTGTAGCAGTAAAAGTTGCAAATGTCTAAGGTGCCCACTGAGTCCCTAATTCCCTATATCATAGTTTGAAAATCTAATTGACGCCTGTTTGTAAAAGAAAAAGTCACAAAAGTCTAAGGGGCCCACTGGGCCCCTAATTCTCGATTGTGTAACTTTTCAATTCAATTGACGCTTTTTTTTAAAAGAAAAAGTTACAAAAGACTAAGCGGACCACTGGGCCACACATTTCCGGTAGTATAATATTTGAATTGAATTGGCGCTTTTTTCTGTGAAAAAGTCACAAAAGTCTAAGTGGCCCACTGGTTCCCTATTTCCCCATAGCATACTTTTGAAATTAAATGAACGCTTTTTTACAAAAGTAAAAGTTGCAAATGCCTAAGGGGCCCACTGAGCCCCTAATTCCCATATATCATAATTTGAAAATTTAGTTAACGCATTTTTGTAAGAGAAGAAGTTACAAAGGTCGGAGGGGCCCACGGGACCCCTAATTCCTGATAACATAATTTTGAAATTTAATTGACGCTTTTTTGAAGAGGAAAGTGTTACAGAAGTATGAGGGGCCCATTGAAATCTTAATTCCCGATCGTATAACTTTTAAATTCAATTGATGCTTTTTTATGAAAGAAAAAGTTACAAAAGTCTGAAGGGACCAATGGCCCCCTAATTTCGGATAGCACAATTCTGAAATTTAATTGACCCGTTTTTCTGAAAGTAATGGTTACAAATGTCTACGGGGCCCACTGAGCCCCTAACTCCCGATAGCATGATTTGACATCTATTTGACTCTAATTACCTATAGCATAATTTTGAAATATAATTGACGCTTTTTTGTAAAAGAAAAAGTTAAAAATGTTGTAGCGACCCACTGGGCCTCTAATTCCCGATAGCATAACTTTGAAATTTAATTGGCGCTTTTTTCTAAAAGAAAAAGTTACAATTGTCGGAGAGACCCACTGGGCTCCTAATTCCCGATAGCATAATTTTGAAATTTCATTTACTCTTTTTTGTAAAATTAACAGTTACAAATGTCTAAGGGGCCCACTAAGCCCGTAATTCCTGATATCATAGTTTGATAATTTAATTGACACTTTTTCGTAAAAGCTACAAAAGTCGGAGGGGCCCACTTGGCCCCCAATTCCCGATAGCATAATTTTTAAAGTTAGTTGAGGCTTTTTTAAAATGAAAAGATGCAACATTCTAAGGGGCCCGCTGGACCCCTTATTTACCGTAACAAAATTTTAAAATTTAATTGACGCTTTTTTTAAAAATAAAAGTTACAAATATCTAAAGGGCCTACTGGGCCCCTGATTACCGATAGCATAATTTTGAAACTGTATTGACGCTGTTTTTAAAAGATAAAGTTTCAAAAGTCTAAGGGGACCACTGGGCTCATGATTCTCGATAGTGTAATTTTTTAATTCAATTGACGATATTTTTTCAATTAAAAAGTTACAAAAGTCTATGGGGCACACTGGGCCCCTAATTCCCCATCGTATAGTTTTTAAATTTCTTTGACGGGTTTTTAAAAGAATAAGTTGCGAAAGTCTCAGGGGCGCACTATGCCCCTAATTCGCAATTGTATAACTTTTTAATTTAATTGACGCTTTTTTAAAAAGAAAAAGTTACAAAAGACTGAGGGGACCACTGTGCCCCTAATTCCCCATAGCATAATTTTGAAATTTAATTTACGCTTTTTTGTAAAAGTAAAAGTTACAAATGTCGACGGGTACCACTGAGCCGCTTATTCCCGATAGCAGAGTTTGAAAATCTAATCGACGTTTTTTTGTGAAAGAGAAAGTTACAAAAGTCTAAGGGGCCCACTGGACCCCTTATTTACAATAACAAAATTTTGAAATTTAGTTGACGCTTTTTTTTTAAATAAAAGTTACAAATATCTAAAGGGCCCACTGGGCCCCTGATTACCGATAGCATAATTTTGAAACTGTATTGACGCTGTTTTTAAAAGATAAAGTTTCAAAAGTCTAAGGGGACCACTGGACCCACAATTCTCGATAGTATAACTTTTTAATTCAATTGATGCTTTTTTGTAAAAGATAAAGTTACAAAAGTCTAAGGCGCCCACTGGGCCCTTTATTCCCGATAGCATAATTTTTCAAGTCAATTGACGCCTTTTTTAAAGACAAAGGTACAAAAGCCTAACTGACCCACTGGACTCCGAATTCCCGATAGTAATATTTTTCAAATTCAATTGACGTTTTTTTTAAAGCAAAAGTTACAAAAGTCTAATGTGCCCACTGGGCCCTGAAGCAGTTCAGAATATTTGTCTAATTAAAAGTAAAAATCTTAATTGAGAATGGGAGAGAAATATTTATAGTAAGCTACTGAATGACCTTTCATAAATTCATAACCAAAAGGGTAACACATATATTTTAAGAATGTAGCTATTACGTGAAACGCGTGCAAATCGAAGGAAAGTAGATAATTGCGTGCGCATTCATTAATGCAAAAGAGTGGATGAACGATTCCGATCAATGAAGAGACCCACTCGATACGAGGACAGATCAAGGAAGATCACTCTGCGCTAGATACCACAAACGACAGGTGCTTTTGCCAGGACGGACTTCTTTCGTTTTGCTACCAGCTCCAATTAGGTTACAGGTCGTAGTTAGATGCGAAGCTAACTCATAATTAGATATTTTTGGAAATGTCCAGGACGACCCAAGTGCTTAAAACGTTTAGGTAATTTAATACATAAAAATTTGCATAATTTGTATATGGGTGATTCTCCACATGCAGGGCACTTTTGTGTCTCGGACCTCTAGTAACTAAACTAAGTAGTGTTTTTTTATAAAACTTGGCTAACTTATTCCTTTTAGCACAATACAATACTTCCGTAAGAAAATCAAGGTGACGTCATCGTATGTCTTGGCAAAATACTCCCAAATACTCGAAAAATGCCCTTTTGGGATGTCTCCACATACGCGGCCAACCTTAGTGATAATCCGACTGATCCGATAAATCCGTTAATTATGGGAATTAGCTCGCAAAATAGGGAATTACATTCCAATGGTGAAGATGTGCAAAATATTTTAGGTAATATAGAAAAAATACGAGTAGAAGTTTATAAGAAATTTACTAAAAATAATGATATCCTTCCTTCCATCCAAAAAAAATATGCAAAAATTCAGAAAGCCCATACGGAATTAGACAATAGGGTAGATTCTTTTGCGGTAACCCTTACAAAAATATATATTGCCGTGTAGACAACCAAAGAGAAAGATGCGAAACGCAGGCAAAATATTTAGAAGAAAATATTATCGATATTGAGAAAAAACTTGATGTATTAAAAAAAGCAACTCAAGTAAAACATGTATGTCAAGCGGATTTCGTAGTAGCTAATATGCAAAATAGAAAGCGTCTAAAGGACTTGGAAGAACAACAGTATACATTGGAAAAGCGTGTAGATCGAAATGTAGGGTGGGCACGGATGTTAGGGCGTACGACTTTCATTATGTCATAAAATCATGCTTGACAGGTATGGCGCGAGAGTGGTGGAATATGGTGCGTGATCATATGAGTGATAATCTAATATAATTTAAAGCAACATTTATTAAAAGGTTTTGGAACGATGACATTAGATTTAAAATCGGGAAGGACCTGCAATATGGTTATTGTACGTCAAGGTCAATGCAGGGTCAAACCTGCGAAATTTATCGCTAACCAAATAAGTCAGGGTACCAATATGTTTTCGGGGTCGCTGAATTCAAGTCCGTTGTCCGTTTGGTCTCATCAGGTCAGGGTAAAGGTCAATTCAAGGTCAAACCAAACAGACAACGGATTCGAATTCCGCGACCCCGAAAACTTTTAGATATCTTGACTTAATTAGTTAGCGATTAATTTTGTGAGTTTGACCTTGAACTGACTTTGACAACGGATTCGAATTCAGCGACCACGAAAACCTATAAGAACCCTGACTTAATTGGTTAGCGATGAATTTTGTAAATTTGACCTTGAACTGACCTTGACCCTGACCTGATGGGACCAAACGGATAACGGATCCGAATCCAGCGACTCCGAAAATATAAGACACACCTAGTGAGGTCCGTGTTGCAAGGGTTTAGATTTTGTGGTCCTGTGTTATCCAACGATCGAAGAGCGCTTATATTAACCCGTTAGTTATCATCACAAAAAAAGATGGATCAATCCGAATCTGTTTAGATGCGCGAAAACTGAACGATTTAATGACGAATGATTATGAATGAGCAGAACCAACGGAGGTTCTTTTTCAAAGATGTTCAGGTACCAAAGCGGCACTCGTGAGAGCACTAGATTTAGTCTCAAGAGGAATGGGAAATTTTATAATTACGTTCATCGATGATATGTTATGTACATCTCAAAATACTTCACAGCATCTGGACCATCTTGAACTTCTTTTTCAACGCCTACAGGATCATAATGTGACGGTTAACTTTGAAAAATCTCATTTTTTTCGTCCTGAAGTAAAATTTCTAGGACACGTTTTAACACCTCTTGGAATAAAACTAGACACAGAAAAGATAAAGGTAATACATGACTTTCCAACACCAAGAAATTTAAAAGAATTAAGAGGATTTCTGGGATTAATAAACTACTGTACTAAATTTACAAATGAATATGCTCAAGAAATTGTACCACTCCTAGAATTGCTAAGGGTCGGAAATAGATCAATTTGGGAACTAGAAAAAGAATATGCGTTTAAAAAAGTTAAGGGTTTGTTTTGTGAGTTTGTTATTCTCACCTATTCCGAATTAAGTAAACCCTTTTACTTACAAACTGATGCCAGTGATGTAGCACTAGGTGCCTTACTTTACCAAACAGCAGGGGAGCACTTGCCAACCTCATTTGCCAGCAGAATTATCAAAAGATCTGAATTATCTTACTACACCACAGAAGAAGAACTATTAGCCATAGTTTGGGCTTTAATAATATTTAGATCCTATGTCTTAGGAGCCAAATTGATTATCCGAACCGATCATAAGGCACTTACTTTCTTAAAAACCTGCAAATTGGTAAGTGGAAGGTTCACCCGTTGGAACATGGCGATCCAAGATTATTGGTTCGACATCGAGCACTGCCAAGGAAAAAGTAACGTAGTTGCGGACACACTGAGCAGACTATTGTCACATGAATCGGGATATCCATTCGATTTGAATGAGGGGAAGATTTTTCTATACGCACTAAAAAAAATACCATCTTCAGAACTGCGAAGAAGACTAAAAAACGTCACACAAGAACAAAAAGAGGATCCAACTCTACAGAAACGATAAAAAGACATTGAAGAAGGAAAAACAAAAAAATTCGAAGTCCATGAAAATTTGGTATATTCAAGTACAAAAAAAGGAAGGAGACTTTGTCTAACAAAAGGGATCATGGATACAATAATCGAGGAATGCCACGAATTATATTCACACGTGGGAGCTCAAAGGCTTTTCCGCATGTTAAATAAATACTTTTATTACCCTCACTTCGCGAAAATTATTCGAAGAAGATTAGCCCGTTGTGATTCGTGCCAAAAAAATAAGATAACAAATTAAAGGAGCTATGCTGAATTGAGAAGCTACGGTCCTAAGAAACCCAGCGAAATTCTCTCCATAGACTTTTATAGACCACTACCGGCATCAAAAGGAGGATTTAAATACATACTATCCACAGTTGATGCTTTTAGCAAATATGAAAAATCATATCAGATAAGAAGAGCAACAGCCCAAACAGCAGTCAACAAAATCTTTAAGGACTACGTACCAAAATATGGAAAACAACAAAAAATCGTGACTGATCACCGTCCGCAATTTACAGGTGGTGAGTGGTTAAAGAAACTAGAAGAAGAAAAAATTCAGGCAGTATTCTCTTCGGTAAGAAACCCACAAAGTAATATATTGGAAAGGATTCATCGAGAATTATCAAGATTTTTCAGGGCACTTATTGAAAATCGCCACAATTCCTGGTGGAGTTGGATCAGGATCATCGAAAGTTGTATAAATGAAACTCATCACGAGATAACTGAATTAACGCCTATAGAAATACACTTAAACCAAAAACCAAAAACCAAAAAGAGCATGGGAAAGTTGGCTGAAACTATCACCACTAATCCCAAATTTTGGATATGAGAGGAAAATCAAAATGACGTATGAGAATATTATTCGCAAGGGAAAAAGAAGAGCAGAGACATTTAACCGGACACACAAAACCATCAAATTAAAAGAAGGTGAGGAAGTGCTGATTAAATTACTAAACAAATCAGACAAGGGAAATAAATTACTTGCCAAAATTCCTACAAATATATAATGGACCATCCGAAATAAAAAAAAAACAAGTTAAGCCCGGCACATATATCCTGTGTGATCCAAGAAAAAAAGCTGAAAAGGAATGTACCATACACAAGATCTCAAAAGATACGTCAGAAGAGAAGAGGCCAAGAAGGCCGAAGAATAAATTAGAACATAAATGTAAAAATACTTGGATGAATTTAAGAAAATTGGAATTATTTAAGCGAAAGCGCTAGGAATGCGAAACAATGAAACATATCAGGATCAGCCCGTTAGAAAATAAGAAATTTAAATAATAAGCATATTTATGTTAAGCATGAAAACCTACATAAAATATGTTTGTAATAGGAAGTTTGAAAAGAAAGAAAAACAAGAATTATAAAAAAATAAAATAAAATAAATAAAAAGAGGTACGAATCCAAAAGAAAAAAATGCAGTTACCTAGACATAGATGAATACCAAAAGAATACAAGAAAAGAATAATACAAAAAGAAAAAGAACGTAAAGAAAAAGAAAAAAGTGTAGATTTACATAAACGAAAAAAATAAGATATAATAAGAATAAGACATAGAAACTAATAAATAAATAAAATATAGATAAGCTACTATTACACAAAAAAATAGAAATAAAAGAAATGAAGTGGAAACTACCACCAGAGACATTGTATACTTTAAGAAGGACAACATTAAGATACTCTAAGTATGTAATACAAATTAAATTTAGTATTCGAATGGCTTTCGATCTAACACAGGGCTTACCAGAAGACAGTCAGTGACTGCAAATACTGCCAGTGGCAGTCGCGAGACTAGGTCACACAGGCCCGAGAACAGACCCTCATTAATCTTGTAGTTCGACTGGTCCCTAATCCTTCACGATAAATTACATTTTGAAATGAAAGAATGAAATGTATTGTGAATTCAAGTAGAAAAAAATCAAACTCTTCGGTGTGAACAATGAGCCGCAACGAGCCGTGACCATAACGAACGTAACCCTTTCCAGGATTCCTGGAAACCGAAGAAAAAAATGACAGAAAAAATTGGTGGCAGTCATGCTCTTGTCGTGTCAGTCAGCACCTGCTGAAAGTGGTGAGCCCTGATATAACAGAATCGCGTTTGAAAATTATAAATAAAAATTTCACATGTGTCACAAAACGTGCAAGATAACAAAACTATATCTTTGGAATACCAACTGCAGGTAAAGATTAGATTTTTGTTAAGGATCCCACCTTTAAACACACAATTAAATAACAATAGAATAACAAACCATATGGAAATACCTTTAAGAGAAACACGTCTATACTAATAAATAAGAAAATATATACAATTTATGCCGTACGTATTGTCGGACCGACATCAAGGATTTTTTTTCATTTTTTTTAGACAGCGCGTGTTGAAAATGGATCCACAGCAAATTAAGAAAATGGTCGATGAAAGGTCGCAAGCTTACAGGCGTATGATGGTAGAGGCCTTATCAAAATTAAACATCAAAAACAAAAATGGTAGTACGAGTATATTGGACAAAGTAGAGCACACGCAACAAAATATAACAGCGACAAGTTCTGAAACAAAAAACAAAAACATGCAAACACCAAGATATGGCCTAGGAAAAAGACCGGGTCACGTAATGAAACATCGAGTAAATTTACCTATAGTAATACAAATAGAAGAAAGCAACTTTAAAAAAGAAGAAATTGCTGAAGTAATACGTCAATATACGTCACCACAAAATCCACGCCCCTTGCAAACAGCACTCCTTTCTCGTCCGCAATTCCCTCAACTTTTGATGATAAAATCAAATGCTCCACATTCTGATGGTATCTCAATTAAAATGATTCGCTTAGCTTTACCAGTCATTTGTCCTATTCTCTTGCATATCTATAACGCATCTCTACAGGTGGGAATCTTCCCTGATACCTGGAAAGAGGCGATTATTCGCCCTGTTCCTAAAATATCTAACCCTACCTCTTCCAAAGATTTCCGCCCGATATCCATCCTCTGTGTCTTGTCTAAACCTTTCGAACGCATTGTCCATCAGCTACTTACTGCACATATTGAAACTAACAATTTAATTGACCCAATGCAATTTGGGCTTCGTGCCAGGCATAGTACTCTTGCAGCTACACTTAAAGTAACTTCTGACCGTAAACTGGCAATTGATAGAAGGGAAATAACTGTTGTTGTCCTTTTGACTTTTCTAAGGCGTTTGATACAGTAAACCATAATTTACTATTGACTAGGCTCAAATCACTTCACCCCTAAAATATGGCTGTTAAATGGTTTGAATCTTATCTTAGTAATCGTTCTGAAAGAATACAAATCAGCAATAGCGAGCGTTCTGCTTGTGGGGAGGTCAAGAGTGGTGTCCCTCAGGGATCCACGCTTGCGCCCACTTCATTTAATATTTATACCTCTGAACTTGGTAGTGAAATTCGTCATTACAACTATCACAAATATGCTGACGACTTCAAGCTTTACCTTTCCGGGCCTATTGCCACTCTTAAAAGCTTACTTCAAAAGGTACAGGAGGATATTGATTGGGTGGTGCAGTAGGCCTTGACGAACGGTCTCACTCTTAACCCTGTTAAAACTAAGGCTATAATCATAGGACCTTCTTCCTCCCCTTCACTTGCAACAATTGCAACATTGCCTCCTCTCTTTATCGATGGGCGTCTTATCCCCTTTGTGGATTCTGTGAATGATTTAGGCTATATACTTAATCGCTCTCTTACTTGGAATGAACAAGTTGCGAATATCTCGAGGAAAACCTTTAGAGTCCTCCAACAGCTTAACAGGAATAAAGAATCACTTCCTACTCCGACGCGTATCCTTCTAATTAAAAGCCTCATCCTTCCTTTCTTTGACTACGGCTGTGTTGTATATGATGATGTTACTGATGAACTGAATACGAAGCTTGCACGTACGCTTAATGCTTGCATTCGGTTCATCTATAAAATCCTAAGAAGCGAAGATATTACCCAGTATAGAGAAAGAGCAGGACTTCTTAACCTTGCTAAAAGAAGACAATTTTTTATGGGCAACCTGTTTTATAGTCTATTAAGTAATGAAATTCCACACTATCTTCTTAATCTCTTCCATTTTATTGACAAAGATCAACCAACACATTCCAAACTCCGTGAAAGGAAAACAGTACTTAAAATTCAGCAACACTGCACGTGTAAAATGCAAAGGTCTTTTGTTATTCGTGGTGCTCGCCTTTGGAACAAACTATCTATAAGCATTCGAAATGCACCTTCACAATTTTACTTTAGAAAACTCGTTTTTGGTTACCTATTTAACATATAAAATCCTACCTTCGAAATTTCACATTGGTAACATGTAATCCTTGAGTTTAATATATATATATATAAGCTTGCACATGAATGTATTTACTTTTAAACATGTATATTTGCGTATGTACACTTAGAATATTCCTGGTAATAGATCACATCTACTTATGTGTATCTTAGTTTACTTCATTACTTCTGTTGAATACCTATTTTTGATTTTAATCGTTATATCGATCACCTTCACTTTTTAATTGTAATATGTATCATCTGTTCCTTATAAAGATATCTAGGACTAGGAACTTTTCATGAGTAAATACAAATACATACAGCATGAAAATTGGATGCAAAATGTGCTTATCGAGATGCGAGAATGCATACAAGAAATGAGCGATAAACTCAAAAAATCACATCAAAACAGAAAAAGGAATAACCAACGCAAGAGAAAAGAAATAGAAATAAACAACCAACAAAAAACACACAATCAAAAGTTAGAAGAACGAGAGAAATGATTACTTGGTCAATAAATAGGGCGGCAGTTTTACTCTCTAATTATTGGTTATGATAACATGAAATATAACAAAGAAGAAAATACATTATAAATTACAAACAGTATGTACCTCACAAAGGATCAACCATTTCAAGTACAATTCTAATGAAGCACATAATTTATAAAAATGAAACAAAATCACTCATATTAAATCAATGAACGAATGTGTTCAAAAAACTTTTTTGTATCCATTCGTTTAGGGGGCACAGTTAATCCGTACTTTTCAAAAAAATTTGAAACTAACACTTTTATTCGCTGCATTTGAGCTACCGAATCGAATAAGGGCACAACAAATTATTTCGCCGGGAGTGGGGAGACCCCTGAAGGCTTTTAAAAACATTTTCGAATTTTAATTTTTAAAGACTATATCTAGATGTAGAATTTCATTGCGCAACTTTTTTCCCTCAGGCAAAAAGTTGCAGCTCTTTTAGTTTTCTAATTAAAGCCAAAAAACTTACTTTTTTGGAAAAATCAATTTTAATACTTTTTTCACTTCAACTTGTGCTCAGTCGGTCAGTTTTTAGAATTTTGCAATACAATTTTCAGGGTGTGTAGTTCAAAATGTCCTTCGACTGATAGAGCCACAGGGATTCGAACATTTATTTAAAAAAAATTGTTGTTAACTTTTTTCTGATGCATGGCGGTCATCGGACTTCTCTAACTTCCAGCGTTTCGTTTATCGAGCGAATTTTGAGCAACAAAAAACTTCAAGCGATAAAGTTGTTGAAAACAGTACAAAGAAGTTTTCTGGAAAATTTTAGTTCAATCCAATTGATATTCAAGAAGTTATTAGTGTCTCAAGACGCTAGCGGCTGGGAGACTCGCGCGCGGACTGTAGCGAGAGTCTCAAAGCGCCAAAAATAAAAACTAATCAAGTAATCAGGTAATATCAAAGTATTATGAATGAATAAATAATATTGCATATTGTGAAATAATGTATTCATTTAATATAATGTGCAATAGAATAGTTCTACTTTTGAGACAAACTGTACAGAAGTAAAACAAAACATAAGCATCTAATAGTGGAGATTCATCGGATTCCTGATTCCGCGAATTTTTCAATGCTTCAAATTCGTGGAATTGAAAAAAGTGAAATGTCGAGGAAGTGCATTTCTTTTTCATTCATATTGTATATTGTATATTAATATTAAAGACTTTATATATTTTTAAATTCATATTAAATAAAAAACGGAAAAAGCTTTCAAAATAAAATAAAAAATTTCTAACTTCCAATTCTGCGAATTCTCAGAGATTATATGCGTTTGTTTGATTTGTCTCAAAAATAGAACAATTATATTGTACATAATATTAAATTATAAATTATTTGACATTATGCAACATTATTTATTTATTCATAATAATTTGATGTTACTTGATTAGTCTTTATTTTTGGCGCCGGTGAACTGTATATTATGAATCGGATCTGAGACTCTCGCTAGTCCGCGCGCGAGTCACCCAGCCGCTAGCGACTTGAGACACTAATAATTTCTTAAATATTAATTCTATTGAACTAAAATTTTCCAGAAAACTTCTTTGTACTGTTGTTAACAACTCTCTCGCTGGAAGTTTTTTGTTGCTCAAAATTCGCTCGATAAACGAAACGCGGGAAGTTAGAGAAGTCCGATGACCGCCGCCCATCAGAAAAAATTTAACAACAATTTTTTTAAAATAAATTTTCAAATCCCTGTGGCTCTCTCAGTCGAAGGACATTTTAAACTACATTCCCTGAAAATTGTATTGCAAAATTGTAAAAACTGACTGACTGAGCACGAGTTGAAGTGAAAAAAGTATTAAAATTGATGTTTACAAAAAAGTTAGTTTTTTGGCTTTAATTAGAAAACTAAAAAAGTTGCAACTTTTTGCCTGAGGGAAAAAAGTTGCGCAATGAAATTCTACATCTAGATATAGGCTTTAAAAATAAAAATTCGAAAACGTTTTTGAAAGCTTCCAGGGGCCTTCCCACTCCCGGCGAAATAATTTTATGTGCCCTTATTCGATCCGGCAGCTCATTTGTTTAGGGGGGCACTGATGTCCAAATCACCACCAGTAATATAAATTGCATTGCCTCATTCACTCACTCGCTATCATCCTCATTAATTATAACTTAAATTGGATACAAAATTAAACACGAAATAATCTATTTCGAGACAGAAACAAATATCTTTCCTTGTTTTGTTACACGAAACATTCTTTCATACATTTTTAAAGATTCCTTCGCTTAGGGGGGCACTGAAGCAGTTCAGAATATATGTATAATTAAAAGTAAAAATATTCATTCAGAATGGGAGACAAATATTTGACACGCCGGGAGCTAAAACGACCCACAGTTTTGTTACGAGCAAAAATGTCAAAAAAATATTCCACGCGTAAAAAAGTTCCAAACAAAACTCACGGGCAAAAATGTCATAAAGGTTTTCAACGGGCAAAATTGTCAAAACAGAAACTCACGGGCATAAAAGTCAAAAAAATATTTGACGCCGAAAAACGTTCCAAACAAAACTCACGGGCAAAAATGTCACAAAGGTTTTCAACGCGCAAAATTGATCTTTTCCAATTTTAAAAATAAATAAACGTCACGGCACAACTTTCCGTCGTCACAATTTTCGTATCATTACTTTGAGTTCTTTATAATTTGATATTAATAATTTTCAAACAAATTCTCAGAAAATCGAGTAAAACTACAAATTGTATAATATGAAATGCCGATGTATTTTCATGATTTCTAACCTAAATTTCTCATAGCTGTAATCAGAAATCGTTGCAATTTAAAAAATGCAACCATTAAAAAACAAACTTATCTCTCAAAACAAAGAAAAATTTTAGTCCAGATTACCAATAGTAGATGAGTAAGGCGGGTTCTGGACCAGTTGGGGGGATTCTAAGCCACTTTTACAAGAGGGGTTCTAAGCCGCGGTTTCTGAGCCACTATTACAAGAGGGATTCTAAGCCACTTTTACAAGGGGGGTTCTGAACCACTTTTACAAGAGGGATTCTAAGCCACTTTTTACAAGACAGAGACTGGCCCCATATGGCGTCATTATGAATATCTGTACTCCATCAGAGTGTTTCTAACTCAAGATTCCTACCTTACCGACATCGAGAAGCTTCTAACCTGTAGTGGTTCATGTCCGTGCTAAGCTTCTAGAACATTCTCGATGGGTCCTTGATGACGTCACATAGTAATACTGCGCAATTGTGCCATCCACAGGAATGTAACAACAGGTTCAAGGTTATTCTTATTTCAAGAACTTTTCGAGTAAATACTTTCAAGGTTATATTTTGTCCTGGCAATTTCTACTGCGTCATATAGTTATTTCAAGGATGATTTATTGCTTCCCTACAGATAAACATTAGTTCAATACGCAAAAAAAGTTGCACGTGTACAGATGAAATTTGATACTATATAAATAAATTTGATTTATTGCTTCCTTATAAATGACATTCTTCTAGAACATTCTTGATGAAGGCGTTAAATTAAACTGCGAAATTTTCTGCTAACCAAGTTCAAGGTTATTTTCATGACGCATGACATTTTGCGTTGCAAAAAAATATTATATCCCAAACGTATCGATTATAATATAGAATCTTCCAGAAGCTTATTACATCATATGATGCAATATCTGACAATATTATATGCAAAACTTTCCAGGAATTTGGTAGAGGGGGTAAGCGATTATAAAAGGAGCTATGTGCTTAGTTTCTAGAATATTCCT
>CAKNWW010345499.1:0-11841 GCA_932074435.1 Andricus kollari
GGGGGTAGGTATGGGGAGGGTGGGTAAGTAAGGGGAAGCAGGGAGCGTTGGGGGAGGGTCTATAAAGGCCAGCACGGTTAGGGAAGTTAGAGGAGGGTGAATAAGGGAAGTGAGAGGAAAAGTAAGAAAAGTAATGGAGAGTAGCGTGAGGGGTGGGAAGTTGGTGATGAGAAGCGGGAAGTATGCGGGTGCGGGGGCTGGAGTAAGGAAATTGCGGAGATTTTGATAGGATAAGATCCGATAGGATAGGATAGGATAGGAGAGGATAGAAGACAGGATGGAGGGGGGAGTTATAGGGAGAGGGGGCAGATTTGAACGACATAAATAACGTCTTAATATACCCTTAAAATAACCCGCAATTTCCTTACTCCAGTGCCTACTGTGACTAATTTTTGTACTGCTTTTCACTCAAGTAAAATGTGATCTCAGGATAATTTATAGAACAACAAACATTTCAAGATGAAATGAAAAACAGTGGGGGTTCCCATCGTGCCAAAACGTTATTTAAATGAGGCGATTGGCTTTGCGTCACTTCACGTGACAAAGGGGCGTGATGTCATTTATGGGCGACGCCCACCTAATTTTATAAAATCATTATCCGATATGGCGACCATACCGACACCTTATCAGGCTCTGAAATGCGCTTTTAATTACTTTAAGAGCCTTTGACGTTTCTAAAGAAACTCCCGGGAACTCGCACCAGCACTCTTCTTTAAGCTCAAACGTCGTCGACACTATTCGTCTATGTGCTCATTTTTACATTTTTTTCCATAAACTCTGCCCCTCCCCCGTCCGAATGAAAGTTAGTACTCGTATCATTAAAATTTTCCTTTTATGCGATTACCACTTTGTCTCCCTTATTCCTTGAGACGCGAAAATCAGATTGTCTGTTCTCGGAGAAAGCGCCATAATTTACTCTTTATCGTAGTTGAAAATTAGATCACATTGCAATGTTTTACTAAATGGATATTAAGCCACTTTAATTGCTCGTTAATTTATTTTCAAATATACATTTTCCTTTATGATTAAAGTCTTCTCGTTCAAAGATCCAGTAAGAGATGTCTTATCTACATGAGATAAAGAAACATTCGGACTATTTTTAAGAAAAATTGGAAATTGATATATAGTTGAGTCAAAAAGACCAACCATCTTTAGCTGAATAAGGGGTCGTGCATAAATTACGTAACGCTAAGATCATTTAAATTTTCTCCTGAAATCATTTTATAATTTCCTAAAAAAAATTAATCGTACGTCGACGAATTAATTGCCATTTTCATGCAATAAGAGGCAAACTAGATGTATGAATTTAATTTTTTTAGCAATATGTTTTCTCTAAAATATTTAGACTTATTTGAGGCCATGTTATACATAACTAACTTCCACCTTACCGATAGTTTTAGGGGTTTGTAGCCCCGGGCAGAAACCCTTATAGTTTAGAGAGAGAAAGTAGGGTGAGTGAGAAGAGAAGTAGGAAAAGTGGGTAAGGAAAGGGAAGTGAAGGGAGGGGTAGGAGGAAAGTAATGTAAATGTTTTTCTTAAAAACTCACGACCACACGGAATGAGATATTTACTTGAAAATTGAGGAAATTAATTAAAAGGTAGTTTTTATTGCCCTACATTTTTAGATTTACAAAAAAAAATTTGCTTCTGAACTCGTTTTGCAGTTATAAAAGATTCAAACGTTCCTTAGTGCCTTTTTTATAATTTCCCAAATTGTCAATCCGATATCTCGTTTCTTGTGGATGTGGGTTGCTCCTAAACCAAGTTGGTAAATTAAAAATCGGATAAGTATTACATGCGCTTTAGTTAAATGTCATGGATTTTGTTTTCAGCCATGAGATATCTAAAAATTCTTTTATTTATGTATTATACTTTCTTTGCAGCTTCATTGTATTACACCTTAAATTAAGATCAGTTTTTGTTTGAAAAAGACCTGTTTTTCTGAAAAGAAGACTTTTGTTAAAGTGTTTTTCTTTTACGGGACTTTATGATCATCACAGTGTTCTTATAAAAGGGTCATATCCACTTCATCATTTTGATCCAAAAGGGGTGTAAAATCCGGTTACTATGCATTAAACCTACATTGATGGTATATTGACGTCTCGATGTGCTGCGACGCGCGCAACAATTACTGTCAGCCAATTTTATTTGTCAGGTATTGTGAAACACAGTAGAATAGATCGCGAGAGTCGCGACCCGCGAGAGAGACTGGACATCCCGGAAAATTTACGATCCACTAGGGTGACTTCGTGTAGAGCGACAACAACGGGACTCGGCAATGTGGAACTCGAGTCCCTGCTGGAGGACGACAATTGGTGCATAATAATCTACATAAATCACGACCTGGCATTCGCATACGTCGCACCAAATCATGCATTGCTATCGCATCCAGGCCGACCAAATTCGAGAAATTGCGTACGCTAATATACAGCTTTAAAAAAAAGAGACAAGGCTCTCTCTCATTCCTCTCATATAGTTCCTTGCTGCAAAATCTACTAACCCAGTGACACATGCAATTCAGCTGGGCTTTCACAATTTTATTTGTATGCTTCACACTTCTGGTGCTCTTAACTTTCTACTCGTTTAGATCCAGGCGAATTTATAGGTGTATTACAATGTATAATTACAATTTATAATTTGTAATTCCATTGCTCATTTTCCTAAATTACATTTCAGATCCTTTACCTACTGCTAACTCGCAAGAAAAAGATAACAGTATATTTGATATTTTAATGTTTAAAAAAGCTGTGTCCTGTCGTCTCAAAAAATTAGGGGTGTTGGAAAAGGGGATGGAGTAGTCGTCCCGAAAATTCGGGACGACTAGCCAAGCTTATGCAAAATATTTCCCTACTCATCCCGAATTTCGGGACGACAAAACACTTCGGACTAATTTTTCATTTTCCCTGACAATTAATGTATAGAGGCCATAATTCGAATTTTTGTAACATTTTTAATATAGAATTTTTTATAAATAGAATAAAACCTCCTTAAACCGGAAATGTAACCTAAAGTGACTAATTATTAAGCCTAAAAGTGAGTAATGTGCATTGATAGTGTGACTAATTTTCTTTGAAATTTAAAAGAATTCGTATCATATGAATCCAAAACAATTGAAGTTCAATTCAAATGAACTCAAATAAATTGAAAAAAAAACTTTTAATCCAAAAAATTCCATTGATTTTAGTAAAATTGAAGCAAGTTAGAGGAATTTCAAATTAAGTGAATTGAAAACAATTCAAACATATACAAGATTTCATTGAATTCAGTAAATTTGAAATCAGTTTAAAAAATCAAGGTCATTCAAAAGAATTTGAGGAAATGTCTTCAGGGTGAATTCCAAATGAATTTAAATGAATTGCAAAAACTACGAAATCGCGTAAAATTTTACGAAATCTGATATTTCCTGAAATCCTGGAAAATCTATTAAAATACCTTAAGAGATTTTAAAGTCTCTAAAGATCATTAAAATCTTAGGAATCGCCATATTTTTTTAATCTCTTGAAAATGCTTTAGAACCTTTTGAAATACCCTTACATATATCAAATCCTTCGAAATTCTTTCAAATTATTGAACTCAATTAAAAATCCTTGAAATCTTTTAATATTCCATAAAATATTTAAAATATTTTCAAACCTTTTGAAATCCCTTAAAACTTTTTCAAGCTCTTGAAACTGACCTCCCTTTAAATTATTGAATTCAATTAAGAATCCTTGAGATCTTTAAAAATAAACTAAAATATTTCAAATCCTTTAAAATATTTTAAAATCCGTTGAAATTTTTTCAAACTCTTGAAAATTCCTTGCAATTTTTAAAATACCCTAAAATCTTGCAAATTCTTTTACAAATTCCTTAGAATCTTTTGAAATACCCGAAAATATGTCAAATCCTTTGAAATCCCTTAGAACTTTTTAAAGAACTTAAAAATTCCTTGAAATTCAAAAAATACCCTGAACTATTTAAAAATTTTTAAAATTCCCTAATATTATTGAAATCTATTAAAAATATCTTGGAATCTTTTAAGCTACCCTAAAAGATTTCAAAAATATTCAAGAAAATTCAAAAAAAGGTATATATACCTGAATTCAATACTGATTAACCCATGGATGAATTTATTGAAAGAAAAGTGACTAAAGTGATCTTTTCATTTTAAAAAGTGACTACGCTGACTTTATCTTTAAAAAGTGAGTTGAGAAAGAAAGAGGCTGAAAGTGACCGCGTGGAATTCCTGATTATTCTGAACAATTATTTAAGTGCTTCTTACAGAAATTCCCTTACTTTTGCCACTTTATTTTCGAAGTCCCTGACCTTTCGCTGACTTCACCTAGGCAAATTGTTCCCAGTTTTTTCCTGACCTGCAACATTCTCTTGAAATTATTTACGTAACTAGGAATAGTTAGTTTGCAATAGTGAACTAATGTTTGCAAATCAAACTTGGCAGCAATTCCCTTGATAATTCCATAAGAGAAATTTCGAATTTCGGACTGCACAGTGATTGCGAGATTGAATCTGATCTCAAATCATTACTGGTTCAAAATAGAATTACAATTTTTAAATTAGAAACGGTCAAAATTTTTAATTGAAAACTTCGAAACCTAAAGAAAATTTTGAAAAAAATACAAGTATTAGACCATTTTTAAATTGTTGCAATTTGGAAATTTGCACATATATCTTAAACTGTGCTTCAAAAATTTATATTTTAATTTACAAATGTACTTTTCAGATATAATTATACTTTTGATTTCCAGCTGTTTATAAATATTCTCCATCTTCTTTAAATTTCGAGAGTATTCAGACTTGAGGTACAAACCTTTTTAAAGAATCAATGTTCAGATTAATTAATTACGTTATTCCTGCTAATACACGTACCAGACATAGCCATATCCCTACATATTTCATTTTATCGACTTTCCAATCCAAATTTTTTAAATAGCTGAAAGGTAGAAGTACTTCGATTGGGACAAAATTCATAATTCAAAAAGCCTTACTCTGTACGCGAACAGAGTATTCAGGAGTGGAAAGCCCAACAAGCAGCGAAGCGGATTTCGAATTGCGAGAATACGACCATTTCAGGGATGGAAAGTATGTCGCATTAATTAAAGCTTGTGCCCCGAGCGTAAGCTGCGCTAGATCGTTTTCAACGCTCGGCTGCGAAGAAAGGCTTAATTATTTCTTTTAACTCTCACAATTTAGTATACATTTATCATTCGAGCCGCAAATCATAAAAGCGAACTTGAATGAATCATTATACGATGCGTATTTTATTTTTCATGGCTTTTAAACTCTAATTTATTCCATATATGGGAGAAAATAAAAAAATTGACATCTTATCTGTGGAATAATATACGCTTGTGTTTGGTGAAATTATTTCTATAAATACAGAATTTTATTAAGCGTATTTTTATCAAGAATATCCTACCTGACAAATTATTTTTACTTTACGCCGTATCAAAATAAATAACACTCCGAAGTACTAAGGATGTATTCACTATGGGTACGTATTTATTTGTGCTCATTGTATGATAATTCTTCTTCCTCATAGGTATCAAATAAATTTGATTTCTCATACAGGAGGTTTTTCTCTAACAAAATAAAAAAAGAAATACTTTAAATATTTTTCAAGTTTATGTTTGTGTCTTAAGGGCATGTGATACATAAACAATGATCGATTTTAGCAGTGTTAGGTTCCCCCAGCTTTTTTCCTACAATAATAAAGATTTTGCCTTAAAAATTTGGGGAATGATTGCGAACATGCTAACGGACGTCCCCGAACTCTTCTTTTGTGGAATAATTTTAAAAAATTCATTTTGCTAAATTTGATTAATATGTGTGTATTTTGAGGTTATGTGTGTTACAATTCTCCCCGCAGCGTTACTTCCAAACTACACAATATTTTTGGTCGAAAACTTAGGACAAGTAATAAAACATAGTAACTAATGTCCCGGGACAAAGCTTGTTTGTAGGCAATCCAAAAAATATGTTTCATTAATAATTTAATTTATGCTCGTTAGGACGCCCTCTATGCCAGTCGGTACAACAGATACCAACATTATCGGAATGACAGAGACTTGACAACCGATCCTAACCCCCAAATAGTGCATATACAGAAAAATTGTATTTAGCAGAATATATTTTTTGTTGCTATTATCCCTTAAAAAAGAGTTCGGGGACGTCCGTTATTCTATTTTATACCATCTCCGAATTCAGTTTTTACAAATTTTAAGTTTTGTGGACAAAAACCCGGGGGAACTGACCCCGATTGAAGTATCACATGCCCTTAACCAAAATCTTATTTTCAGAAAATCAGAGAGCATACCAGTATGTAAATGTTTGTCTTCTATTAAAATGAACAACTTTTTAACTTAAGGTAGTGCTATATTCCAAATTAAAAGAAAAATTTCTTCCTATAAACAATGTAACTGTATTTTAAAACTTTTTAAGTCGTTATTGATTGATCCAGAATGGTCATCGAAAGTTCGTCAATAGGTCAATCCAAGCGTCTCAAAGACGCGAAGAATGACATCCAATAGAATACTCTTATATTCCAAATTTAAAAACAATCCTCTTAAAAACAAAGAAAATCATCATGTTAAGAAATTTAAAAACTATATTGGTAGATTATGTTAGGTCGTGAAAGGTTCTTCAATTGGGCAATCGATTCATATATCGGTATTGCTAGAGGATAAGAGGTCATAGAAGGTTCGACGTGTCTCGAAGATGCGAACGAATATGTCAGATTCAGTATTGTAGTATTCCTAATATGAACAAAGTTCTTTTCATATAAACAGAATACACACATTTTTTTTAACTTTATAAATCGATACTGGTGGGTATAAAATGTTCAACATATGTCAAACAATGTGTCTCGAAGATGCGAACAAACACAATAGATGTCGTACTGTTGTATTTTGAATCTCATACGATGGAGGTCGAAATCCTATCAGACTTGGATATCGGTCGGAGCTACAATTCTTCCAAATTTCTCTATTACTTTTCGAGATATGGTGAACAGAAAAAAGTTACACACACACACATTGATATTTGAAAAAAATGCATTTTTAAACTCGTGGGGTCGAATTATATCGAAATGTCAAACGTAGTGTATTACAAACCTCCCTCCATGAGGAAGCAATTCGATTAAATTTGAGTAAATGTCATTGGGTAACGTATCCCTGACTACCTTTTTCAAATATGTGGCGTTATGTCTTTTAAAAATAAGTTAAAAATCTAATTGTTAAAAACACGTCAATTAAATGAAAATTCAGTTACATTTACAATGTCTTTATTTGACCAAAATAACGGATTTAGAAGCCTGAAGAAGCTCATGCAACAATTAGATGTCATCCGGTAATACGGTTTTATTATTACACTGAGAAACCCTTGTTTGTATTTCTTGTTAAAAATCACACTAGATTTTACTATCTGAACTTTCCAATGAGGGGCAAAACGCAAATTTTAATAATATTTACTAACCTCAATAGTAACTCGTAGCTACTTGAAGAATTATAAAATATATTGGAATGAAAGTTAAAACTATTGCATTTATTGTAAATGACATTTGAAGTATTTATTAACCTCTGTAGTAAAACTGCAAGTCTGCACTACTGCCATTTATTAATTTTGATAGGAGAAAATAGTAAATTTGTTGGATTAATATCTGTAGAAGATAACAGTATTTACAAAGTACTGTAGTAAAATGATGCGCAGGGACCGTGCGCACCGGAAATATGATCCCTTGGAATCTTATAAAATATCATAAGACCTTATAGGCAATATTAAATTTTTCGCTATCTTCTAAATTCTAGGAAATTCCTTAAAATCGTATAAAAACACTTTTTAAATCCCTTATCGCCCTTAGAAATTTCTTCACATTATTTAAATCTCTTGAAAATTCTTTGAAATCTTCTAAAATACACTGAAACTCTGAGGCTGTGCCGGTTTTGGGGCTGGCGATCGAAACTAACTCCACAGAGTTCCACCAGGTCTCTGTAAAGTTTTGAGTCGGGTAAATACCCTTGTAACTTACGGTAATATTGGTAAGTTACAGGGTAACTTACCCGACGTTCGTTCTCGGCGAGAATTTATTTTTTTCTCCTTCCCAACTTCCGTGAAGCGCATTCCTGGCGACGACAACTTTGCTTTCATTATCCATTTGTTTTTCCAATAATTTTTTTTCAATATTCTTTTTTAGTGCACCAAAGACAAATTTCGAAAAAAGATAGAAACTGGTATTATTGTATTCAGCTATTTCCTTAAAAGCATAGAGGTGCGAAGAACATCTTATCTTCAGTTTGAAAATATCACATTATTTAGTTT
Organism: Andricus kollari; assembly: GCA_932074435.1. Taxonomy (NCBI): domain Eukaryota; kingdom Metazoa; phylum Arthropoda; class Insecta; order Hymenoptera; family Cynipidae; genus Andricus; species Andricus kollari. The sequence continues at coordinate 8,314 of CAKNWW010345499.1, forward strand.
AAATAAAAAACTTACTAGATGTTACAAATGTGAACAGTTTTTGAAATGAACAATAGTTGCTTATTTGATTTTATTATTTTAATTATTTATGTTTATTCAAATGTAATCATTTTATTTTTTGAATTTTTTGCAGTATTGCAAGACATTTATACGGAGTCTTCTGGAAATTTTCTAAATTTATTATTTTAATGCTTACAAAATTGTCCATATTTTAAATGTACCTACGCTGTTTATAATCTATTCTATAAGTGTTAACATCACGTAATTACTGAATTTTTATATGTTAAAGGGTTGTCGACTACTGTCAATAAATTTTCAAGATGTTATAGTTATTTTCGATTATTTGGTATATTTTTTGTGATAACAAATATTTAAAAAATGTACCAAATGATCGAAAATTATCTATAACATCGTGATCATTATCTAATTACTTTTAAAAATAACAAAAAAGCATTACAATTGAATATTCTCATAAATTCTCGAAGCTTCAGTAACATACCAGTATGTTACCAGTAATATTACCCGATTTTAAATCTTTGGAAAGAGCTTGAAATATTTGAAAATCTTTCCAAATCTCTGAAATCCTACGAAATGGCTAAATTCTTGCTAACAAATTCTTTGAAATCCATTGAAATACTATAAAATTCATTAAAATAGTTGAAGTCCTATGAAATCCTTTGAAATCCTGGGTCCCTTGAGATTGATTAAAAATCCTTCGAAATATTTGTAAATGTTGAAATTTTTCTGACATCCCTTTAAATAATTTAAAATAGCCTAAAATCTTATAAATCATACGTGAAATCCTTCCGAATGTTTTGGAATCCAAGGAAATTCTTTAAACCGCGTAGAATTGTTGAAATGCTGTAAAATCCCCTTAAATGATTCAAAATCTCTCCAATTGAAATCCCATAAAAATTCTTTGGCAATTTGTGAAAAACCTTGAAATCATTCAAAATAACCTAAAACCTTTTAAATCATATGAAATCCTCCGAAACCGTCATAAAGTTCAAGAAATTATTTGCAACTTCATTATATTTTTTTGAATTTTTTAAAAATCCCTCAAAATATTTCAAATAATATTTAATCCCCTGCAGTATATTAATTGTATGATACTAAATAATAATAATGAAATTTCAGTGTGCATGTTTTTAGTCTCGAGAAGGAGACCTGTTAAGGAGAATTGTTATTTTTAATTATAAAATATCGTCAATTTATTTGCCAAATATATTTTGTAAAGGCTTATATCAAAAGATTGCCATTAACTTGATCTAAAATACTTTTTTCCATTCAATGAAAAATCAAATAATTGAAACTTTTTTCTTTTCTCTTATATCACTTGATACAAAAAAAAGTTTGTTTGACTAACTTACGTGTTTAAACGACACATTTTAAACAAATTTTCTCCGTTTTAAAATTAAATAGAAAGTCTGGAGGCTGAAAATAATAATCAAGGTGAAAGCATCGAAATGGCCACGAAGAGATGAGCAAATGCAGCTGCTTTCTGCATGAAGTTATTCTTTTGTGCAAAAGGACTTACTAATTTCTTTGGGCATACAAAAACTTGCAAAACCATTTGCCTTTCCCATTTACGAGTTTTATTGGGAAGAAAAATTACCATTGCAGTCGTTCAATAGTCAACGAAGAGCTTGTTTGCACTGGCAGATAATAAATATAGTTATTCTTATGCAACTATATTTTTTTATTAATTAATAAAACGATTTTTTTAAATGTGTGCCCATTCACGTATCTATTTTTAATTGTTAAATACTTATACATAATTTTAAGGAACGGATATTTCTGATACAGAATTACCAGACTCCTATGAAAACTCTCTAAAAGCTTTAAAAAAATAGTAATAATTTTTTACTTTCTACGCTACATAAAGTTCTTATCTTTTTAAGTCAAAAATTTCCAAGCCCACCTAACAAATTAGCGACTAAAACATGCACTCACTTCACGCGTGATATCTTCAAAAGAAAATAAGAAGAATAATTGGGAAAAAAAATATTTGGAAAGGTTACTAAAATTCGTGTCAGATTCGCCCTATAAGAAGTACTTTTAATAAATAGAGACTGAGTTATTGAGTGAAAAAGACTAGCTGGGCTAATTTCTGATTTTTACCAATTTTCAAGATTCAACTTTGACTCCTGGAAAAATCAGGGAAAATAATGTGAAATATTCTCTTTAAAATGAGGACAGCACACTGTAAAATGTTTTTTTGTTAGGTTTTTTTTTATAGTTCAAGAACCAGTAAATATTTTTTCATTTTCTTGAGCTCATTTGAAAGAGCAGATTTCAAGGTTCCTTTTCCGTAACTTTCAAATTTTAACCATTATTTCGCATTGTTTCATAGATGCTCATAAATGAATAAATTAAAAGATTGTATTCATTTTATAATCCTTTAAACAATTTTTGTCCATTTGACATATTTTATTTCCATAGAATATCGCGAATTTAGGGTATTTTATGAATACTGTGGTCTGCTTAATGAACTTAGTGAGTATATATTTTTATTTAAATTGTTTCTTTATTGTTTAAGCAATTAATTTGTGTTTAAATCCAACTTTCTAACAGTATAAGCTAGAAAATCGTACTTTCTTGTTTAATTTATGAATGTGAAGAGTACATTTTTTCATTTTCGTTATCTAATTATTGTTTGAACATTTTTATAAGAATTAAAAAAACCATTTTTGTTTAGAAATAGGTGTTTAAATTGCTTGATTAGGCCATAGCATTCATAAAGCAACATTAATTTGCGATATAATAAGTTATTCATTTGTTTAAACAAATAAAAATAGTATTAAACATTAGCAGTAGTTTAAAAATGGAAGAATTAGGAGAAAGTAATCGAACTTATTGAAAAAAATCTACCCACTATGTAGATACAGTCTCATCAACTTTTACTTAAACCGCAACTGTAGTGAACCCCCAGTTTTTTCGCATAAAGGTCAAAACATCGACAACTGTCATTTGGTGATTGTGAATTCTCTTTTGTTAAAGCTCTTTCGGCTTTAACGAACACATTATGTACCTCGATCTGGGACTGCTTGATCAGATATTACAAAATAATGTTCAAATTTTATTTTTCATGATTACTCTAATATTTTTTCCTTATTTTGCACTAATTTTTATTTTCAGCCACTCTGAAAAATGTAACATTTCAATAAATTTATATTATTGCAATTCATAATATGCATTGACATTGAAACAGATGTATTTTCATTATCTTGTTTTTATAATTAAAAAAAGAGCGCGTCCTATGAAAATAAAATTTGTTAATTAACATTTTAGTACAACTTGTGTCGTTTTTTCAAAAACAAATAAGTTTTGAAAAGAAACAAATTAAGTTTCTTTTCGATAGTTTTTACGAATAAAACAAAAACTACGCGTCCAATCAAAAAGTGATTCATAACAAATTTGTAGATCTCTTTCAGGTGAAAAATTTTTGACAGTTTATATTTTTTCGTATCTTGCATAGTCAAAAAGCTGTAATGCTAATCTTGTAGGGCTTCCAAAAAGCAACGTTTT
>CAKNWW010345500.1:0-12293 GCA_932074435.1 Andricus kollari
CAATTGTTGGATACTTTGGACTTGAAACTGATTTTTGGAATACTTTTTTAAGAGAGTATTTAGAAATGGTGAGCAATTAGCGTAAGGTTTGTCTAGTTCGGAATTTGCAAATTCGAGAGCGTACTTGGGTGACTTGTTCTGGTATTGAGAAGGAAGTTTGTTAATCTTTTTGGGGCTTTCAAACTTTTTTCTAATTTTCCAGGTAGATCGTGGAAAAAAGTTACTAGCGATGGGGAGAAGGTTTATTTTTCGGCGATTATCAGATACTGAATAGTTCAAAGATTTTTTTTATGTTTTGAGAAAGTAATTTTTCGTCTGTAATTAATCTTTTTATTATCTTAATGTGTCGGAATATTTTCAGACAAACCCTGTTCGAGATCAGAATCACAATCCTTGTCAAAATTTCCGTTCTAAATCAAAATTATAATTAATTTAAAATAAATAATGTTGCAAGACAGATTTACACTTCATTATACTTCTTTTTTAAAAGCAGGCATAATTACGTCTACCTAAGAATCAGATAAATTAAAATGTTATTTAGGAAAATATGAGTTCTATGAAATCTAATATTATAACAGAGTATTCTTCAAACCTTAAGTACACTTTGATAAGACTCATTTCAAACACAATTTCTCTGCTGCTCCACGCATCTCCAACGTGAAAGAAGACAGAAAATATTTGATGGTACCTATTGTGTAAATTCTTAGTTCACAAAAATAAAAATTTTCCACATTATGTCGCTTAGATTCTATTTGATAAAATTAAATATTTATCAATTAGGTTCAACGAATAGATTTCAAATTTATTCTAAACAGCTGGTTAATATCTTCTGTTCTGTTTTTTATGGAGAAACTCTTGTGGCACATTATTTATTAGCCTAATTTTTAGTATACAAACCATAACGTAAAATTAGAAATTTGTTGTAGTTTTCGAAAAATGTACAAAAGAAATTATTTTGAGACGCAGATTTGAGTAACTTCACATTTTTGTTAGAAAAAATTATATGTAAAGTTAAATGTATGTATTATCTAAAAATTCCAACCTAATTCGTTTTTTATTTCATAAATAATGGCACCTTTGACAAGCCAGAGTTCAAAAGACACATAAAAAAGTGTTTTTTAAGCATAATTTTATTCAATTTTTATAGAATTTCGCAATTTTCTTTACAACGCCAGTTTTATGATAAGCATTTATTCATTCACATTTCACTTGCGAGGATTAAAGTATACTTTTCACTCATACCGTACTTTGGGTAGTTGTACACTTGAAATTTTTTGGTTCATAATAATATCATTTATAATGACAAAAACTGTTGCTTCCATCGCCCTTATTTTTCCTAAAAAATAATAATCTGGAATATGTTTTCAGGTACAGAGCTCGAAATCTTTTAAGGTGAGAAGTAACTTCACACGAGAAGATAACATTTTACTCCTGGACAAACAGGCTGACACCAAAAGCATAGGGCTGATTTCATAGTCTGATTATATTTCATTGAGAAACAGCATTGCTTTTTTACAACAATTTTTAATTGACATCCATTAAAACCAATTGCAACAAATAGTGAACTGATGATAAGTATTTCGAAAGTGATTCATCTAATTTCTGAGTAATAAAGTTTATTCTAAAAATTGTGGTAAAGAAACAGTATTATTTTTAATGAAAATATAATCAGATTATAAAATATACCCCTATACTTTTGATGTACATGTGTTTGTCCTGGGGTAAATGGTCATGAGACGTCACTTTTCGTCTGGAGGATTTCGACGGCTGCAGCAGGGCCTCAACAGAGGACTTAAAAGGACCTATAGAGGGCTTAATTTTTTACCAAATTAGGCCCTCTTTTAGCCCTGAAAGTGGGAAAAATGGACTTTTGTGTCAACGTCTCGTGACTGCAAATTTGGAAGCAAGGGATAGACGCTATGATATAAAATAGTTTTTTCGCAACGCCGTGGACAAAAAGCGATTTTACCCACTCCTCGATATGTCAAAACTCGCTTTTCTGCACGTTGTTGGGAAAAAATATAGTCCTCAACTGGTGCAGAAAAAGGTTTTTCAACTCATGTGATTGCAAAACTCGGCTTCGACTCGGGTTGCAAACTTCACATTCGTTAAAAGGAACTCCCTCTGCACTCGTTGAGAAATATACTATTCATTAATAATATTTTTATATATTAATTTAAAAATTGCGTAACACAAAAGAGAGAATGCTCGTGTTTATTTCCTGGTGTAATTGAAGTTATCAGTGGCGTAGCCAAGGGGGGGTTGGGTGTCATACCCCCCTCCTCTTGACGATACAACAGGCATATTTACTTAACCGCTATGGTATTATATATGTATAACTATACTGCGGGTGTAATATTAAGTAAAAATTGTAACAAAAATTGTTGTAAGAGAAATAATATAATTATTATGATACATAACCTAATATAATAAAATAAAATAATTCGTTCCAAACCCTAGATTCTTCTTGAATCGGTCTGAAATGAACGAGGAAGCTTTTAGGGGCCGGCATTATACCATGTGGACAATTTCGTATCATTTTGCCGCCTTCCCTCGTGTAAAAAACGTGGACTTTTTACATCTCGCCAGGATGATAAATATGAGCTTTATAAATTATATGTCTTAAATTATCCTAACTTTTCCCTGTAAGTAGTAACGTACTTTTTGTTCAGTTTTTACTGATAGAAATTAATAGGTGGTACAACAATATTTATGATTAGATTAACTCTATTTTATTGCTGGTATAGATACAGCTATACAGGATGTCTGTTTTTGCATTTCGTACTCTTTATGATTGAAGTACACGTATTGTATTATAAATATACTCGTAATTTTTCAACCCACGATCATATGGTTAAATCAACGTCATGAAATCCTGGCTCAGCCACTGAAAGTTGTTGATATGATATTATATATTTACCAATAGAATCCAGGAAAACGGCAACAGCGAGGAATATAGTACCGGCGGTGATCTTCATTCTTCTTATTATACTGGATGACAGTGGATAATGCTAATTTACGGAAAGAAGGATTTTTCACAAATGCTTCTGTATATATACTAGTGGGCTCTCTACATGCCACGAAGACGATTTTGTTATCCTGACTCCCCCTTTCTCACCTTCTGCCTCACCCGCCCGAAAAATTCTTCGCGTGCTATATGGGTTGATAATAATTACTATCTCACTCGACTTCGTAGATAAGTATTTGTACGATAGATTCATGTGATAAAATAACAGATAATTATCATTTTTGAGTGGCTTGTGATTTTTTTCCTTTCGTTTTCTCGCAACCACGAAGAAAACGATGGGGCAATCTATAAAGAATTATCAGGAGAAAAACTAATAGTTGAAAAATATTAGGCACGTAATTTTATACTTATGTTTCTTTACTTATAACAGGTCAACCATCGTCGAGTTTTCAACCAGTGTTATAAATTTCCATTCAAGAAGATTACTTTTCCTACCAAATAAGAAGAAATTTTTACAGCATTCATTAATTTTCCAATAAATCAATTTATTTCAATCTTAAAAAATCAATAAAATAACTAAAACATGCTTAAAATCAAAACTAGTCGGCCAAATTTCCGATCTCTAGTTTTTAACTGATTTTTACGTTTGAGTACTCTCAGAGTCCAGAAACCATAAAATTTTGTCGATGTCTGTCGGTATGTGTCGTTATCTAACTATTGTAATCTCGATACTTTAGAAGGATTCGTCTAATCGAGTCAGCCCATCATAACATTTCAAAGCGTCCCAAAATAAAGGTCAAGTTCATTGACTAGATATTTTGGACCAAAATTGAAACTTTTTTTTATGAGGTTCTAGTTCATGAAAAAAGGAGTTGCAAATCATCCTAGAACTTTTTTGATAGATTAAGTTTTAGACATTTTTGTCAAAGTTTCTGGTACCCGACAAAACTACGTGCAAATTATCAGCAATCCATTTTTAATTTCAACAACATTAAAAAGCTATAGACTTTTCATAATGTTATAATTTTCAAAAAATAGAAAAAAAAGATGAGCAATTCTCGTTTCTGGTTATATTTTACTCGATTATCGAGAATACTTTTCAAGCGAGCCCATCGAATGTCATTTGTTCATACTCGATTGTTCCATAATGAATTCATGAGAAATGCTTTTGTTGGCTGTCCAACATTTCTGTCTATTTAGTTTGAAATTAAGACGCTAAAAAAATGTTTCAAGAATATTCGACAGCAAGAACGAACTACATGAAACACAAAACCGGATGAAATGCAGAGAGCAGGTACTGACTGAAGATAATAAAATTCAGAAAATCAAGCCGAACATGATATTTGATTTCATGTAGATCTCCGTTTATTATTATTTTTTAATCTATGCCTCGTTTTATTCGAAACGGTCAGAAATATCAAATTATTTAAAAAAAAATATATGGAAGATTCAAAAAATGTGAACAAGGCAATGTTTTTTAACCTTAATTTAAAACCCTAGCCTTTTATAATTTTATAATTTTTTGATGGCTTCTAAAAAAAAACTGCCTTTTTTTTACTTGAAATGTTTTTTTTTTGAGCTCTAAAAGGCTTAGAATTAACAAAAAAATTAATTACAAAATCTTGAAATACTTTTTTTCTTCAAAATTATGTAATTCTGAGTCAAATAAAGAGAAAATCGTTTATATCTGGTGATTTTAAAAGCTCAAGAGTCAAACTTTTAGATGATATAGGTGACATAATGATCAGGTCTAAAAATTATAATAATTTCATTATGTGAAAATTGCGAAAAATAGCAAAACGTATAAAAATTTTACTTGACACTAAATCATGCATTATGTATAAAATAGGCTAATTTTTTTTAAATAATCAAAGAAATGGATACAAAAACGGTTAATTTATTGAATTTTTGGACATACAATTTTTATTTTAGTGTGCGCAATATTGGCACAGTTTTGCCGTATGTTCATGGTACCAGGTTTTGTAATGTGTTTACATCACTTCGAGTGCGAGAACGCGTCTCCATTTTCCCGTCTGCAAAAAAAGACAAATATTGACTTTTTTTATTCAAATTTCTATAAAATAAGAATATTAACTTTATTATTGGACCCAACAGAATTTAAATAAAAAATTTAATTAGTTTTTGTATTTATCTCCAGATCAGTTTTTGTAACGCTGTTACCCCACGGGTTTCTAAAAAGCGCAGAGCGCACTTTCAAACTGTCGCTTTCGGCGGCACTAACCGAACTGAGTCTGAGCATACGTTCAGCATGAACTAGGACCTCTCCCCCCCCCCCCCCCCATGGATCCTCACCCACTCCCGTAGCCTATACAGAAATGGCGCCGCTTTCAAAACCCCTCTCGGTCATTTTGACCCCCGTGGGGTAACTCAGGGTTAAAAACGATGGGTTTTTAACAAAAAGGTTGACTTCCTAACAAAATTGTTGCATTCTGAACAAAATAATTACATTTTAAACAAATATTAGAATTTGAAAACTTGAATAGATCAATTGTTAACCAAAAATATAATAGTTACATTTTCATTTGACAAATTCAATTTTCAACCACAAAACGAATTTTTCACAAGAAAAATTGAATTTCCAGTCTGAAAAGATGATTTTTCCATAAAAAATGTAATAGTTTGCACTTCAACCAGAAAATAACTGTTGTCAAATACCCGCTATGGACAAAGTATTATGTGAAAATAGTGTGAGACGGCGATCTGCTCGCTTTGTTTTTGAGCTTGCTGCGCTCGCGCTGCAAACTTCATACTCATCTCGAATCGCCAACTTCTCCCACTCGTTACACAACATACTATTTGGTGTAAATCAAAAACAGTTTGATATAACCAAAAAGGGCGAATTTTTATAAAAACCACACCCAAATTTGATTCCTAAATATTCAGGTTCTTCTTGAAGCAAGGCCCAGTCAAACGTCCGTATATCAAATGGTCCTAGATGAAAGCAAATGAATCGATGAAGGTTCATTGCTCTACTGTGCAAAAAGATGAGCGGACAGAAGTACAAATGTTCTAGAATAGTGTTGAAGTCATCAAGGTAATTTACTAATAAGGAAACACCGAAATCAATTATGTGATAATTCAATTAGATTCTTAATGACACTTAATTCATGATCTACTTGTATTTTGGCATTTGACAAGGTGAATAAAAGGAAACTTTGGGAAGCCCATTGAGAATACGGAGTTAATTGATAGCTCCCACAAGCAATCCGAACAATATTTGCAGGTATTAAAGCGAGCGCAAGGATTATTGGTAAACTGAGTGACGAGTTCGATATTAAAAACGCGAGCACGGTAAGTCAGCATCAGTCGAAAATCTTAAAGTCAGCTCGATTTGCGGAAAAAAGTCCGTCATGTTTTGTTCGTAAAGTCAGATGTATAATGCGGAGATTCAGTCCGAAATTCATCTCCGTTCTAACTAACTTTCTGGCACTTCATACTTACTCTAAAAAATGCTGATCAATCATGCGGCTTTTACATTCGTTTTTGACCTTAAACAACTATCCGCCAAGACAGACTGACTTTATGTTCACCTCAATATCATAAATTAAGTTACCTAATGAATTTAAGGCCATCCTGAAAGTAAGTTCAATTAAATTTTAAGGTTTTTTTTTACTGTGATGATGTTCCTTATTTTATAAAAGTAACTTTTCCAGTGTCTAAGTTCTGAAGAAGATAATCCTATAACAACATTCTTCATCAGGTTACACTATTATTTACTGGATTTTATCACCCTAATAATCTAAATCTGAAGCTTTGTGAACTTATCATTTACGGCGTGGCTGCTGGACTGAAACCCAGGAAATGACCAGGGAATTTTGAGACCGGTAATTTTACAAATACTTAGAAGAATGTTTAAGCTTTAATTCACACTGCACTAGTTACTTACCAAATCCACACGTCTGCGAAGGGGTACGTAAAGACTTTCCTCTAAGTGATGTGTGCCAAGATTTTCATTGGTTAACTCTTGCAGAATTTTTTTATTCTGCTCCACAATTGCCTAATTTTAATTCTGCAATCTATCGTTCTGTTCTTGTTTGGACCTCCAATGAAACTTTCAAAAATCAATGAATGCATTCAGAAATCGAATAAAATTGAATAACTTTTGTCCATTCTTTTAAAGTTTCTAAATACATTTTAGAATTAAAATACAAATGCCTACTGAGGGAAAGAAGTGCAGTATTTGTATAAAGATTAATTATATTACTGCAAATTGACCAGAATTTCGTTCATTTCAGAGTAGAAATTGGCAAATCCGGAATTTAAAGAATTATCACTGGTTGTGACAATTTGTTGCACCAAATCTGAAGTATTTGCAATACTTGGTAAGCGACTGTGTGCTGTTTCGTGAAGGGTGACTCCTCCAGTAAAATTCAAACAAGTGTCACTGATAATGGGCAAATCTGAAGTAATTTTAGTAGCATTGCGTGATGACTTGCTTCTGAGTGCTGTTTCGATTCTCGAAAAAATTGCAAAAAATGAAGAAATTATTACATTGGGATCAATACACTTTACTTAGTGTATAGCAATTTTTCTGATCTATGGAATTATTCTCCCTTTTCAAGGAAGGACGAAAATAGGAAAGTAAATTCAATATTCAATTTGTATTTTATGTTTACACGTATTTCTCACCGTTCGGTATTGTATATATTAAAGTGGCATTGTTAATTGAAGTGGACATTTTTTTTGCGGTGCTTTTGTTGCAGAAACATTTTCTGCTTACTTAAAGTTTTCCCTTTCAGAAACGTCATCGTCGGAAGTTGTTAACAGATTGGATGGAAGTTTAATTTTTCTGCCTCTACTTGATGTTCGAGCTATTCTTTTAGCCGCAGACATCTTCAATCCTTTTTCAGTTAATACATAAGCCATGCTACTAAAACTGAGTTAATAAGTAGTGTAAGCTTTTAAATTTTATTTTTCAGAATTGTAATAAGTGACGTCGATGTGCCAAATGTAGTAGAATTATATTTATAGTTACATACATTCACCTCCTGCGAAGTGCAACATCGTAAAGTTATTCAATGAAAATAAAATAAATCGTGATATTTGAGATGTGGGTTGAAAGCATTTTTATTCCCTTTCAATTAAATAGTTCCAGTTACGCAATTAGCTGTTTATTAATTAAATTAGCCGATTTTCATTGACTTGAAAAAAGTGTTGAATGAAGACAGAAGAGTTAATAAGTTTTCACAAATTTTTATTCTTTAAGAATAAACCGTCAATGAGCTACACATGCTACGTTAAGACCATTGTACATTGACATTATATTTCAATATAACTATACTTTAAACTTCTCAGAAAATGGACAGTATTGAAAGCCATGGAATCTTTCCATTCGGACCCGAGCTAAATATAAAGTTTCGAGCACACACCCCCATTACCCAAGTAACTTACTAAAACCTGTACAAGAACACAATGCGAGAAATGTGTAAAAATAAATGATGTTTTGTGTCAGTATTTATATGGACTGCTATTATATTTATGTACCATATTTAGTTAAATAAAGTGCAAAAAATGAAAATGCATCACATTTGGTTGAAATTTTTTATTTTTAATCCACAAGAAACACTTTTCTCAAATACGGCTAGGGGGATTTGACTCAATCAAATTTAGACGTAATGAAAACCTTATTTATAATAATATGGAGTTACTTAAAATGAAGTTTTGGAAAGAAAATGGAATAATTCAGAACCAGAACCGATTTATACAAAATTAAAATTTTCTTCAAAATATTGTGAAATCGTTTTGGAATGAATTCAAAATAGTAATGGTATCATGCGTATTTTACGATTTCACAGCCAAAGAATGAAATCTTAAGCTGGAAGATGTTTAAAATATGCAAATGTATCTAATGAGAGAGATGTAATAGAATAGGGTAATTCTACAATAAATTAAATACAAATAGCATAATCAAATATATAATCTAATAATATAATCATGATAATTTTTTTATAAGAAGATAAATTTTTCAGATGGTGTAATAAAATTATAGAAATTGCAAACTTAATACAAAAGCACGTGTTTAATTTAGAGAAAAGCGGTAGAAGAGTAGAATACTATAGTTTATTTTATTTGAATCATTCATTACAATGAAGTTCACCTTGCTTTAGTATGGTTTGTGTTGACTTCTTAGAATTCCACTGTTAATTTCTTTTGTTTCCAGACAATTCTTATTTCTCACTGGTTAGGTACAAATTACGCGACACGCCCCATATTTTCACCGAAACCACAATTAATCGGGGTCCCCTCAGGGAGAGACTACCACTAATTCTACTCTCCAGCGGCTGCGCCCGTCTTCCAAAATATCTGCACTAGTATTCACCTGCAATATTTTTGTAGTATACGAGGAAAATCGCAGCAAAACCGGTGTATAATACAGCGGACTTAAGATTGACAGTATACAGAATAGTGCATGCGAAGCCGTATTTTTTTTTCTGGATTTGATGAGTTATTTATATTTATTAAGACATCGTATGTAACATCAGCTGAAGTCCATATTATATTTTTAATAAACAAGCATTAAATTTATGTTAACTTATTCCAAAATATCAAAAATTCAATACGAAAATTTCCAGAATTTTTTTTGTAATTTACGATAATTTTAGAGGTGATTTATGGTAACTTACCACGATTTGTCCAAAATTCAATTTGAAAATGTCCATTAATTAGCGAAAATTTATTAAAAAAGTCGGTCATTAATTGCAATCTTAGAGGTAATTTATGGCAACTTAAGATAAAATGTCCAAAATCCAGTTTAGGAATTTGTATAAATTTCCGGAAATTTTCAGTAATCACGTGCAATTTCGCGAAATACAATATTATATGCCTCTAAGTATCTTCTCGTGATTAATAGCGTGCTTTCGCCAATGGTTTTTCGTCCGCTATATACTTTTTCGGCTTCAGTGGCTTGTAACATGTTTATTGCTTCGTTTGCTCTCAAGTATGCAGTATGGTGTGCACGTGCGTCAACAACTGGATTGCGATGTGTTAGCCGATACATAAGAGCTGTTTCTTGTTGCACTAGAACAAGTGCATAAATATAGCCGAAACCCAATTTGTCAAATTCATTTTGTCTCAGAGTTACCCAATGGTTACGAGATGTGTCAAACACCCAATGTTTTGGATGTAGCAGCCCTGGAAATAATTGCCATAGCGGTTCAATAAAATCTCCCCTCCAGTAATTATCATCTGATCTGATATCTTTCCTCCATGCAAAGATGACATGACCCCTGGCTAAGAAAGGGGGGTTATGATCTGGAGGAAGCAGAGTGTGGTCACCTATTTGTAGGAATGCAGTAGTCCTTGTAGTTACGCGATTTGTAAATATTTCGGCAGGAGGCAGGTAACCGTTTCGCTCGTATTCTGGAAATAATTCCGCTAAAGTAGTCTGCGCTGGCTCTGCGGAACTTATTAATTCTGTAAGAAGGAACAGAAATAGGTGAAGTTTAATATTTATCGTTAATATAATATCTAATAGAGCATTTAAATAAAGGAACAAAAAAGAACGAAAAAAGAGAGGAAACAGAATTTTCGTCTAACGCAATTGTTAACTCAAAATCTAAAATGATCTTCCAATTTGTGTATTTACTTTGTCAAAATTGAAACTCCTGTGTTTTTATTCACTTTTCGCGTACTTCAGTGTCTTGATTTTTTTGGTAATAGCCAGTTTGACAGTTTTTCAGAATCCGTCAGTTCCGCATCTTATAAATATATCTTTTCACTTTGATTTATTGCGATCAAATGGAAATCCTTTTATTTTAATTATAATATTTAATTCTCATCACGATAGATCGACACAAACATAATTTTTATCTAACTTTAGGTTCATTGAAAATTAGATGCAGTGTTAGGAATGTTTCTGAAAAAGGACCTAATAACAACTGCAGTTACTTCATCAAAAAAACATTAAAACTGTATATTGTTATATTGGTTAACAATTCAATAATTTGCAATGGGAAATCTATGAAATTGAAGGAAGTTCAATTTTAAATTCTAAAAATTGAACTGCTAGATAGAAACCTTTAGAATAGCATCGTTTTCAACTATGCGCTTTAAATATTCAACAGTCTTCAATTGCAAATACTCACAATTAACGAAATGTAGCTTGCAAATCGTTGAAATTAAAGCATTACTTATTTTAAATCATTTAAATTGTGAAATTTCAAATTGCAATTCTTCAAAATTATAGAAATTAAAATGTCTGACATTTAGGAGTTTTGAATTTTTTAAATGTACGTACAAAATGTATACAACTTTTAATGTTTATATTTAAAATTTATTTAAAATCAATTGAGATTTTTAATTTTTTAGGAATGTTTATTCACACATCTATCAAACTCAAGAATTTTCTATTTTAAATCTTCAAAAGTGTAGGTATTTACACTTCAAGTGCAGATTTTCAAAGGTTCCGAAATAAAACGTTGAAGATGCTACAGATTTTAACAGAATATTTAAAAACATGATAAGATATTTTAAAAGATTTCTAAAATTGTCAAAGAGGAAGCTGAAAGAATTTAAGGTAATTTCTCAATTTTGTAGAATTAAAAAAAAAAACATTTGAAAAGGTATTTAGTATCGTTGAAAGCTGTATAATGATTTTAAAATGATTTAAAGTTTAAATATTAAAAAAATATATATTTTGAATCTTTTTAAAAATTTCGAAAGATTTCAGAAAAATACAAAACTTTTCTTGAGATTTTTAAGAACATTCTTAAGTGTTTTTAATGCGCAAAAGTTAATTTTCAAACAAATTATTTTCAAAAAGCTAATCACTTTTTGTAGGAATTTAATCTTTTTGGATAAAAATGCATCTGTTGCGCTTAAAATGTCAAGTTTTTTGTTTTAAATGTATTCTTTTGTTAAAAATTCAAGTTTGTTGATTAAAACGTGTATTTAGGTCCATCAAGCTTGCACACTTCACATTCGTTAAAAAAAAAACTCCTGTGCTCGTTGAGAAATATACTATTCATTAATAATATTCTTATATTTTAATATGAAAATTGCGTAACACAAAAGAGAGGATAACCGCGTTTATTTTCTAGTGTAATTGAAGTTATCAGTGGCGTAGCGAAGGGGGAGTTGGGTGTCATACCCCCCCCCCCCCTTGTTGATGTAACAGGCATATTTACTCAACCGGTATGGTATTATATATATATGATTATACTGCGGATGTAATATTAAGTAAAAATGTTAACAAAAATTTGTGTAATAGGAATAATATAATTATTATGATATATAACCTAATGTAATAAAATACAATAATTCGTTCCAAACCCTAGATTCTACTTTAATCGGTCTGAAATGAACG
>CAKNWW010345501.1:0-14948 GCA_932074435.1 Andricus kollari
ACCTTGAAATGACCATGCTGCTATGCTTATTATTCCGATTTGCAAAAAAAATAAAAATTACTACGAAGTTCTATCGAAAAGATCAATAAATTCAACAAAAAATTGGCTAAAAATATAAGTGTTGGTTTTTTGAGAAAACCGATTAATATCTCAATTGAGTCATAAAGTATACGGGTTTAAAGAAAAAATTTGGGTTTTTTGAAAAACAAAGCACAAAAATCAAATTAGTAGAAAATCTTCTTTTCAAATCGGAAAAATAAGGATCGCCTAATTTTCTCGAAAAAAAACTATATATTTTGTCGGGACATTTTCCCGTGCGACCGGTCATTATTTATTCTTAGTCTTTTAGGCCATATACATGCATAATTAATTTATAGGAGAAGTGAAGATTTTGTTCGAGAATGTAGAAGGCAGCATTTTAGAAGTACAAACAAACGAGCTTACGATAACAATTCCTCATTGAAGCCTTCTCATTGTTTGAATAGAGTTAAACATAGTACACCATCGCGTCATGTCATTAAACCTTTCTATTTTTTACGTGTTACATGCTTATAGCTTTTTTTTTTTAATATTATATACAGTTCTAAATAATTTTATTTTTACCAAGCATTTAGTTTTCCACTTTTGAATTAGGAATTATTTTGACAACTCAATGTAAAATTCTAGTTTTTAATGCGAAATTGTTTTGTTTGATTTGTTTTGTTTTACTAATCCATTTGTAAATTCAACCTTTTTACTAGCTTTTGAAGATCTCAGGCTTCAATGAATATTGAACTGAACATGAATATGTACGCATTCTAGAACAGTTGAAAAAAGTCTACAGCGTTAGGCCAAAAGTTTCCCTGAAGATTCCTGGAACATTCCAATGTAAGGTACGGAGAATTCCGAAAAATGCCCCAGGAAGGTTCCGGGAAATAGGTAAATGTCCGCATATCCAGGAAGATTCCCAAGGAAAGTTCCCGAAATGTTCGTGAAAAGTTTTCCGAAAAAATGTTCCAGGAAGGTTCCCGAAAGTAGATAAATGTCCGCGTATCAAGGAAGGTGCTCAAGGAAGGTTCCGGGAACGTTCGTAACAAAATTTTGCATTTTAATGATTAATTTCTGTATAATGCGAAAATTTTTCACGAACATTCCGCGAAGGTTCCTGACAGTAGGTAATCGTCCCTGTATCAAGGAAGGTTCCGGGTATGTTCGTGGAAAATGTTCGCATTATATAAATTTCATTAATTTAAAGAATTAAATTCCTTACGAGCATTCCTGGAACCTTCCATGGGAATCTTCCTGGATATGCGGACATGTAACTACTTCCGGAAACCTTCCTGGGATATTGGTCCGGCATTTTGTTGCATGTTAAAGAAGATTGTGAGGGAATGAGGTGTGTTGAGAGGTGAAAAAAACGGAAAGGAGGTGGTTACAAAAGGATGAAAGTGGCGAGAGCTTCAACTAGGACGAGGCACTAGTCTGACTACAGTGGTGATTGGAGGGAGAAGTCTCAGCTGATGGAAAGAGAGAGAGAGAGAGAGAGAAAGAGGTGGAGAGACAGCAGCGTCTTAGCGATAGAAAGGAGAAGAAGAACAGCGTGATGACTGGAGAAAGAGAAAAGAGGAAGAAGATGGAGGCTTGGTGGAAGATGATCAAAGTCGAGTGGGATGAGGAGAGGGAACGAGCCAACCTGGACAATTTTGGGTTAGGAAAAGTGATGACTATAGAAGGAATGTGAGTAGCTAAGCGCTTGATTCGTAAATCGTGATTTGAAGTGATGAAGAGTCTATGTGATTTTCGCTTTAGTTTAGCACAAATATATTAGAGAAAGGGTGAGTAAGATAGACGGAGTTTCTTAGCTTTAGCACAAATTATTATTACATTGATTGAGAGTAAAGCAATTTAGGATTTGGGTGCTCGCTTCCACTTATTTTGAGTATAAAAAGGAGAAGAGAGCAATACAGGGGTAGGGGGCTTCCGTTTCCTTTTAATGTAATGAAGGATAGGTGTAATGATGTAATTCAAGTTAGGGTTTAATTTAAGGAGATTGTGTGCAATTTTAACAGTTTTTTTAAGAATCTCCAACTCGTAAAACTCGTAACAGGAAGAGAGTATAATGAATACTTGAACTTGAACTGAAAACTTCAAGATCACGTAACATTCCACGCATATTTCAATTATTCACGATGATGTGGAAAAAACTAGATAACGGCTTCAGTATAAAATCAAAAAATTAGTCCCACTATTTTGGAATGCAGAGGACTACCATTCCGACTCTGTTAATTACCTTAGTATTTTTCTCTCACTCTGTTGGTGAGTAGAATGCATCAGATAATTTAATAATTAATTAAAAATTTGTGCTACCAGTGCGGCGGATATAAAAGATATCACAGGACTACAAGATCTAAACCCTTGCAACACGGACCAGACTAGGTGGGTCTTATATTTTCGAAATCGCTGAATTCGAAACCGTTGTCCGTTTAGTCTCATCAGGCCAGGGTGAAGGTTAATTCAAGGTCAAACCTACAAAATTCATCGCTAACCAGATAAGTCAGGGTACCTATAGGTTTTCGGGGTCGCTGAATTCGAATCCACTGTCAAGCTCAGTTCAAGGTCAAACTTACGAAATTCAGCTAACCAATTAAGTCAGGGTACCCATAGGTTTTTGGGGCCTCGCTTAGTTTTTGTTTTAATCGTAAAAAATAAAATCTAAATTAAAAGAATTATATTTTTCGAAAACGCAATCTATGAAAAAACTTAATAGAAAAAAGTCGCTCACACAAAATAGAGTTACGAATTGGTCATATATAATTTTTTGATAGCAAGCGTAATTTTTGTTTTAATGTTAAGAACCCGAAAAATTTTAGTTTTCGAATTATTTCGGGTATTCGAAGATTTCGAGAGCCCGACCTATCTCGGGTTCTCAGAACCAACCGGTTGCTCGAAATTATCGATTGCTCGAACATTTTCGAATTCTAGAAGGTTTCGAGTACTGGAATTACTTCAATTTCTCGAAAACTTCGAATACTCGGGGTGCTCGAAATTATCAAGATCTCGAATATTTTTGGGTTCTCGAAGGTTTCGAGTACTGGAAGTACTTCAGTTTCTCGAAAACTTCGAATACTCAAATTATTTCGGGTCCTCGGAATTTACGAGAATCCAAAATGAATTTGAATTTCCTAAATTCCTTGCAGTTTTTTGAAGTCCTTGAAATTCCCTCAACTGTCTGATTTCCGGGAATTCCAGCAGTTCAAGGAATTTAACGAATACAGAGAACTCACGGAATTTAAGAAATTCACGGATTTCACGAGATTCAAGGAATTCCAGGAATTCGCGAAATTTACGGAACTCGCGGCATTTGAGAAATTCGCGGAATTCGAGTAATACAAGGAGGTCATGGAATTCACGAAATTCAAGGCTTTCACTGAATTCGAGGAATTCACAAATTTCAAGGAATTCGTGAATTTAAGGAGTTTATGTAATGTAAGGAATTCACGAAAGTCAAAGAATTCTCGAAATTCAAGGATTTCCGAAACTGGCGGAGTTCCAGGGATTCACGGAATTGAAGAAATTCACCGAATTCAAGCAATTGACGGGCATCAGCAAATTCATGTAATTCAATCAATGCACGGAATCAGTGCCCGTAATCAAAGGAATTTACGGAATCCAAAATATTCACCGAATTAAAGAAATTCACAGAAATCTACGAATTCAATGAATTCAAGTAATACAAGGAATTCACGTAAGTCAAGGAATTCACAGAAATCAAAGAATTCACGAAATTCAACGAATTCACGAAAATAAATGAATTCGCGGAATTTACGAAATTCAACGAATTCAGGAAATTCAACGAATCCAAGAAATTCATGGAATTTAACCGATTCGCGCAATTCAACGAATTAACCGAATTCACGGAATTCAACGAATTCAACGAATTCAACCAATTCACGGAATTCAACGAATTCAGGGAATTGTGAAATTTTGAACTAAAAAGGGTAAACTCTGATTCAAATATTCAACAGTAATCTCTTCAACACAAAGTTATGAACTTTCGACTAAAACTAGTTTTATTTTCTTATTGGGTTCTATTCCTTCAGTTTGCATAATCGTTAGAATATGGGAAAAAGAGGAAACGAGGGAAATAGATGAAAGACTGAAAGGCCTGGGAATGTTGAATAGGAATTATATTATATTCGGGGAGGAAGGGGGTGAGAGCAAATTTAATTGTGACCGTCCGGGAAGAAAGGGACCTAATGTGCGGCAACTTCATTTTACAGGAGGAGCGATACAAGAGGCAGTCCAACACAGGAACTCTCTTAGTCGCCCTGACATTGAAGTTGAATAAAAATGGGTATTTTTCAGATGTAGAAATAATGATATTACGAACTATTTTGTTTTAAATAGTTGACCAACCCCACCACTTAAAAGAGTTTACGTAAGTTATGCACAGATCCGAAGCTGTTCAACGAACTAGCATGTGACACAACCAATACGCAGAGTTGCTGTCTCGTTCAACTTTATACATTTCTATTATATTTTTAAAGAATTAGGTGCACATGGACTTGATACCAACAGACGTCCTGGAAATCATCTTCTCGAATATGTAGAACAAAT
This sequence comes from Andricus kollari, assembly GCA_932074435.1. Taxonomy (NCBI): domain Eukaryota; kingdom Metazoa; phylum Arthropoda; class Insecta; order Hymenoptera; family Cynipidae; genus Andricus; species Andricus kollari. The sequence continues at coordinate 4,597 of CAKNWW010345501.1, forward strand.
GGAGGAAGTCCTTGGTCACGGTGAGGAAGTACTAATGGAGGAGGAGGAGGGGTTAGTCCTTTCGAAAGCAAGGTTCGAAAGTAACTAAAAAGGTAACGATCGTCATAGTTATAGTTACTGAACAAAATAAAGGTAGTTAAGAATTCGCTAGTTATTTAAAAAAGTAGCTTTGTTATCACTGTCGTATCTAAAAAAAGTAACAAGTAAAAATGAAGTAGTTATTATTTATCATTACTGCTGGAATCCCACCAATGTCTCATTTAGGTTCCACCAGAAAGTGTTTTCTGCGTCTTGTTTTAATACCAGAAATAAGCCCTAAAATAATAATTTTTTTCAGGTGGAATGGGTACGTACAAGTGCCGATCTAGTGTTCAAGATGTACAATAAGAATCAACCTACGGATAAGGTTGGAAGGACCATTTCTGGGTCTCGATTGGCCGCTGACCCGATGGACCTAGATCTTGATATGTCTCGAATAAATGTATATGCTAATACCCGTACATCAGCGAATTCTCCTAATCATCTTCGACGTCCGACTACATCCAGCCCTAATGATGAAGTGAGACGATGACAGCGCCGTCGTTTAGATGGCGGAATATAATGTATATGGAACTGATAATTTAGTCAAGAATATTATTCATTTTACTTAATTATTGCGTAACTTACACGTTAGATAGATATGGACGGTTAGAATTTTTATGGAGAGCAATCTCGATCAGTGACCGAGAAAATTAGGAATTTTACTTTTATCAAGTCTACTAACATTCCTACTAATATGGAGGATATCCTTTTTCACATGAGGGATATTCATGGCATTGACTTCACTATATAAAATCTATGACATAAAAAACTTCAGTTTCCAAAAAAACCTATAGGATATTTCATATTAGAACATTTTTGTTAAAAGTTTTTTTTTCAGATGAAATTAAATTTTGGTTGAGAATTCATTTTTTTTTGTTGTTAACTGAAGATTTAATCATTCCATTCTTTATTGCCAACTTATCCATTTTAATTATTTTCTGATGTTAGATTAAAATTAAAATAATGTGAGTTAAAAAATTGTAGGTTTTTCATAGAAAAATCCATGTATTTAAAGTGCTTTTAAAAATCTTGCGAACGCGGGCGTCTCGGGCGGTCATTTTGAATTGCGACGGATCACTCTGGCAGCGGACTGCCGTTTCTGTCTAGGTTTTCGAACGATTTAAAATTATTTATTTTCATGTAGGTTAAGTTTTATCTTAAAGTATGGATGGAATAAAAATGAGTTTGTTGAGGTTTCAAAGAAACGCAGTAGTCAGTAAGTAGTGAGCTAGTCGACCTGCCAAACGTGGCAGCACAGGAACCAACGGGCCTCGGATGGGGTAAACCTATATGGCACTTTTGAAGAAGAAAAAAAAGATCAATGAACTTCGTGGGTCAAAAGATAGCGACCTACGAATTTGACAGGTAAGTGGCAGCAAGTTTTCAACCTGGTTTCCATCCTAAGTCATCCTTGGCCAGGTCGTGGTTAACGGTAGGAACATTGTAAAGTTGGAAAACCTCGTTATAATATATATTTTTTTTGCTTGGAATATTAGAATTAAAATGCAGACTAACAATGTCTACGCTACATGCTTAGCTATGCTCTGGATTGTTCTCTGCGATCCTTATTTCTTTTCTGTGAGCCTCATTTCTTTCCTGTGATCCTCATTTGTTCTTGCTATTATTTTTAGTTGTATAATCCCGTGTTCCAACATGTTAGTCTCCTTATTTGTTTCCTGTGATCCTCACTTATTGTTGATATTCCTTTTAGTTGTATAATCCTGCAGACTGACACGTTAGTCTCCTTAGGGGTCGTGCATATAATACGTAACGCGATTTTCTTTTGTTTAAATAAAGACGAGAATAAATTTTCCATTAAGCCAAAAGGGATACAACGATGTAAACAAAATAAAAACGCGTTACGTATTATGTGCCGATCCCTTATTTGTTTCCTGCGATCCTCACTTGTTCTTGGTATTCCTTTTAGTTGCGCAATCCTGCAGACTAACAAGTCTACGGTACATAATTAGTTGAGCTCTCAATTGTTTTCTGCGATCTTAATTTATTTCTTGTGATCCTCACTTCGTTTCTGCGTAGTCAAATATGTTAGTCTCATTTGTTTCCTGTGATCCTAGCTCGTTGTTATTCTTTTTAGTTGCACAATCCTGCGGACTAACGATGTCTACGCTATATACTTAGTTAAGCTTTCGATTGCTTTCTGCGATCCTCATTTGTTTCCTGTTATCCTCATTTCTTTCCTGCGATGCTCACTTATTCTTGATATTCCTTTTATTTGTACAATCCTGCAGACTAACAACGTCTGCGCTATATGCTAAGTTAAGCTTTCGATTGTTTTCTGCGATCCTCATTTGTTTCCTGTTCTTGATATTCCTTTTAGTTATATAATCCTGTAGTCTAACATGTTGGTCTCCTTATTTGTTTCCTGCGAGCCTCACTTGTCAATATTCCTTTTAATTGTCTAATCATGCAGACTTACATCTTAGTCTCCTTATTTGTTTCCTGCGATCCTCACCTGTTCTTGATATTCCTTTAAGTTGCACAATCCTGCAGACTAACAATCGCTGCGCTACATCCTTAGTTGAGCTTTCGATTATTTTCTGCGATACTCATTTGTTGTTAATATTCCTTTCAGTTGTATAATTCTGCAGACTTACATGTTAGTCTCCTTATTATTTTTCTGCGATCATCGCTTGTTGTTCATATTCTTTTTAGTTGCCTAATCCTGCAGGCTAACAATTTCTACGCTACATGCTTGGTGAAGTTCTCGATTGTTTTCTGCGATCTTCATTTGTTTCCTGTGATCCACATTTATTTCCTGCGATCGGCACTTGTTCTTGATATTCCTTTAGTTGCCTAATCCTGTAGTCTAACATGTTGGTCTCCTTATTTGTTTCCTGCGAGACTCACTTGTCAATATTCCTTTTAGTTGTCTAATCCTGCAAACTAAAATCTTAGTCTCCTTATTTTTTTCCTGCGATCCTGACCTGTTCTTGATATTCCTGTTAGTTTCACAATCCGGCAGACTAACAATCGCTACGCTACATTCTTAGTTAAGGGCATGTGATACATAAACAATGATCGATTTTAGCAGTGTTAGGTTCCCCCGGCTTTTTTTCTACAATAATAAAGATTTTGCTTTAAAAATTTAGGGAATGATGGCGAACATGCTAACGGAAGTCCCTGAACTCTTCTGTTGTGGAATAACTAAAAAAAATTTCATTTTGTTAAATTTGATTAATATGTGTGTATTTTGAGGTTATGTGTGTTACAATTCTCCCCGCAGCTTTACTCCCAAACTATACAATATTTTTGGTCGAAAACTTAGGACAAATAATAAAACATAGTAACTAATGTCCCGGAACTAAGCTTGTTTGTAGGCAATCCAAAAAATATATTTCATAAATAATTTAATTTATGCTCGTTAGAACGCCCTCTATTCCACTCGGTACAACAGATACCAACATTATCGGAATGACAGAGACTTGACAACCGATCCTAACCCCCAAATAGTGCATATACAGAAAAATTTTATTTAGCAGAATATATTTTTTTTGCTATTATTCCTTAAAAAAAAGAGTTCGGGGACGTCCGTTATTCTATTTTATAGCATCTCCGAATTCAGTTTTTACAAATTTTAAGATTTGTAGACAAAAACCCGGGGGAACTGAACCCGATTGAAGTATCACATGCCCTTAAGCTTTCGATTGTTTTCTGCGATCCTCATTTGTTTCCTGTGATCCTCATTTCCTTTCTGCGATCCTTACTCGTTTTTGTATTGTAAAATGGTCATAATAATATAAAAATATTGGTAAGCAATACCACTGAAGGTTATTTTTAGAGATTTGTTTCACTGATTCTGGTTATCAGAGTAACAAATTTTTTTTTACAAAATGGTGGACTGTCAACAAAATAATTTGATCTATTTTTTTCTTATATAACAAATTTTGAACGGTATTTTTTAAAAATCGGCTTCGACCGATCTATGAAAAATTTTATTAGCTTCGAATCAAAAAGAACAAATATTAAAATTAGATTAAAATTGTGGCCTGCAGACTGATTTGTTCAGAGAAGCCTTTTTTAAGCCCCCCTTCGTAACCTATAGTATTTTTTCATCACTTTTCAAGAATTACCAAACATTTTACGCAATACTGTCGTATGACAACGAATCAACAAACATTAAAAATTCTGTTTACTTTAAGTTGCATCTCTTTCAACTATTCACAATGATGTGCAAAAAAACTAGATAAAGACTTCAGTATATAAGTCGGCAAACGAGGCTATTATTTCTCTCGTCATCATTTGCAATCTCCAGGAAATTCTTCAAGGAATTGGACCCACTATTTTGGGATGCTGAGAATCACCATTGCTACTCTGCTGATAACCTCAATATTTTACTTCCATTCTGTTGGTGAGTAAAGTACATCAGATAATTAAATGATTAATTCGGAACCAACAAGTTAATAGTAGGCTTTTCAACAAAAAATTACGTACTTTTAAATAAAGTTAGTCTGATTTTTTTATTTGGTACGATTACTTCAGTTTGAATTAATGTGGAAAAACAAGAAAAAAGAGGAAAAAAAGGAGAATAGCGAAGACTGAAAAGCCTGAGAAATTAAATAGGTGTTACATTATATTAGGGGTAGGGGTGAATCGTTTGAGCAAATCTTGTTGTATCTTACATGTGGGAGGAGGGAGGGGGGGGGGTTGAAAATATCAGAAAAATACCTCACTTAATTTGTGGACAGAGAAATGCTGGATGCTTAGTAATGTTACGACTCAGCTAAAAGTCGGCATCCGGCGGGTTTTAACGTTTTCAACTGCGCATGTGCCGAAAAGCGCGGGCTTATTTGAAATCAATGAATAATATGAATACTCTTACAGATAAATAGTAACAAACGTTTTTTATTTTATTTTAAAACAATGTAAATTGACTGATAGGAATACCTAACTTCTTCAAAAAATGTAATGTTAACGTAATCTGTATATAATAAAATCTGTTCAAGCTTTCTTCTTCAGTGATTCGCAGGCTTGACAATATCTTGCGTAAAAAGTGGATTTTTACACCTAGTCACGTACCATAATACCATACAAACTATGTTTTTTTTTTAAATAGGTAATCTACCCCACCACTCAAAAGACTTCACATAAATAATGCCAAGATTACTAGGTACTACCATAAGCAGTAGATTGCGCTTGCTAACAGCTGCATACACAATCAATATGAAGAGTTGATGTCTCGTTCAACTTTATACATTTCTATTGTATTTTTTACAGAATTAAGTTCACATGGACCTAGTAGCAGCGGACCTCCTAGAAATATACTTCCTAAACTCGTATTTAACATGAATACAATCCTTGGTGACAATGAGGAAGTACTAAAGCACCATGGGAAGGCCCTTTCAAAAGCCCTGAATGAAGTTGTTATTCCATTTATGAAAGATAACGAGTTTTGTCACTACAAGACTGCAAAAGCAAGACGAAGTATAGATGCTCCTGTTGAGAGAGTATTTGAGCTTGTGCAAGTCACCACCCGGCAATGGATAAACAATTTGACTGAATATGCTAATGAAAAACATGTAAGTAACGTAAAATACATTTCAAAAATCCCTTAAGATCAATAAAATAGTTAAAAATCTGTAGAAATCATTTAAAATCCGTTAAAAATAAATTCAATTTATTCCCTAAAGTTCTCTAGAAATAATTTCGAAAGATGAATAGACAAAAATTTTGCCCTAGGAAAAGATCTACAAATTTGTTAATAATCAATTTTGATAGGACGCTCAGTCTTTGTTATAATTGTGAAAAGTAACAATAATAAAAAATTAAACGTTTGGACAAACGGCACAAGCTATGAGAAAAAATAAATATACGAAAATTGTTCATGGAAACAAGAACTAAAAATCTATTATTCGTCATTTTTTATAGGACGCATAGTTTTTGTTTTGATTGTAAAAAATAATATTAACAATAAAAAAGTTAACTTTTTGGAAAAAGAACACAAAATACAATAAAATGGTAATCAACACATTTTTTAATACGAAGTGCAATTTTTTAAATCATAAAAACAAGACAATGAAAATACATTTTTTTGGATAGCTGAAAAGAAAAATTATGGCAAAATAAGGAACAAGTGTTAAAGTAATAATAAAAAACAAAATTTGTGCATTAATTTGCAATATCAGAATAAGCAGTCCCAGACCGAGGTACAGAAATAAATAGAATATATATTTGATACAACAGTGTTGTAAAATGTAGAAAAGTTCGGACTTTGGACAAAATCGAGTGCGAACCATGAAATACGTGATGGCAATGTGTTCGTTTAAGCCGAAAAAGCTTCAACAAAAGTTTGTATCCTGTAGAACTTTAGCTCGAATAGAAACATGTAGAAACCTAAAAGGGTTCCTTTAGGAACCTTGAACAGAATAACATGAAGGAGTATTAACAAGCAAATCCCGTGCAAAATGGGTTTGGTGAGTTAGGAATCGAATTACAGCCGCTTACTTCTGTGCTTTAAGGTAAAAGTTGTGTCAATAATTGGATAATATGCCGAAGTGGGCAAAGCGAAAAATAGGTTCTTTGGAAACAGGCTCTATTACAATAAGGTTTCTCGAGAGCTCAAACTTAGGTCTCCTTTAGAAACTAATTCATCGTTTCGGGTTTCCTTTCAACAGACTCGCGCCCTAAACTCAAACGCGCGCTTTGAAAAATCTTTAAATATTAAAAGAAATCTTTGAAAATTCTTTGAAATTCCTGGCGATTCTTTCGAAGGTCTTAAAATTTTGAAATTGTCGATATTTGTAAAAATCTCTTGAAATAATAGTATATTACATCACAAGGAGTGTAGGACATGTCTGGACGGGTAAATCTCCACATGAGGACCTGTCTGATCCTCCTAGTGATGTACGATATTTTATTCGAAATCATTATTTTATGAGATTATGCGGATGTCTGAAAAGTGAGTCGTGATGTTTATAATATCTTTGGCCGAGGTTTCGACTCCTTTGGAATATAACTGAAGGGCCTATGACAAAGCCACCGAACGCGTGCTCGTGTTGTCGATAGAGGGTCCCTGTACCAAGGGTTTCTGCTGAATATGGTTACAATAATAAAAAAGCAGTCGCGTTCAATTGTCCAGGAATCATCTTGAAGGAATAACCCCTAAGCCACCCAAGCCCAACGAGGTAGAGACTTTTTTGAGAGGTATACGAGATCCCGAAAACACTAAACTTGAAAGAAGATACTGGATGTATCATCCGTTTCAAGGTGGTCTGCGACAACTTCATAAAATTTAAGGATAAACGTTCATCAATCACTGCCGAAGAGGTGCAGTAAATACTTTGAGACACGAAGAACTTTTCCGCTGCTGGACGAATTGAGCCTGTGGGGCGTGATATGTACGAACAACGTGGCTCAAAAAAGGTGTAGCAGGCTGTCCAGAGAACCTGATAATTGACAGGTGTATCTGTAAAGACGCTGCAGCCCATCAGCGCGTCCTGCCAATGGCCTGGACTGACAATCGGGAAGCTTTCGATTCAACCTCTCATAGACTTATCATCTGTCTGTTGGAAAGCTTGAACATGCATCCACACATAGTGAGATGCATAAAGAGATTGATACCTCTTTGGAAAACTAGATCTACTATCTCGTCTGGATATTACCGTGGTATTACCATCGTTTGGCGCCGAGAACTCAATCACGTGAATTGTTGTTTCATTGAGTTTATTGTATTAAACAAAGATACACAAAGTGTAAAGTATACGAGAACACGTCTGATTCTTAGGTCGTGTGTGAATGAACAGAATAAAAAGAATGAAATGCGTAACATAAGGTATCAATATGAACTATATTGACATATCGCAGATTAATCGATGAGATAACTTCAGACCCGTGGTGAAAATTGAAAATTAACATACAACACCCCTCTCAACTTGGGGCTATCGATTTGGGTTTAGCACTCTAAGTCCTACTTTACACTTTCGATGACTCGGTCCAAATGGCGCCTTGGTCAAGTCGTCTGCAATCATTTCCGTCGTTGCTACGTACTTCACATCCAGCTCTCCTTTCTTGAAGACTTCTCGCACATGATGATGGCGTATGTCTATATGCTTCGTGCGGGCATGTTGTATTGGGTCCCTCATCAGTTTCTGTGGAAGATCCGTCGCAAATGAACAGTCTATTTAGCCGCCTCGTTTATTGCCATGTATTCATACATATCCTGTGTAAGAACCGCGGTCGTTAACGACTGCACCCCAATCTGCATCAACAAATTGGATAAATTTTTGTCAGTTCTCGTGAACATCAGTCCGAAATCTCTGGACCCCTTCAAATACCTTAAAACTCGCTAAGCAGATAACCAGTGCATTTACCCAGGATTCTGATTAAACTGGCTTAGTGAACTTAGCACAGAAGATATATCGGGGCGTATAGAATCTGCTATATACACAAGAGACAAAATTAGAGATTGATATGGGACTCTGCCTATTTCTTCAACTTCATCTGCATATTTTGGTCCCATTTCCTTACTGAGCTTCACTTTGCCATCTAATGAAGTAAACACAGTCTTTGAATCTTGAATTCCGAACTTTTAAAGAACATCTTCGATATATTTTGTCTGTGACATGAAAATTGAATTTGTGGATGGATCCTGCTTGAATTTTATCCCTAAGCAATATTGTAATTTGCCTAAGTCTTTCATTTGGAATTCTTGTTGCAGACCCTTTTTAGCTTTTCAAAAGCTTTAGCTTGAATTGTGACGACGATTATGTCATCGACGTAAACTACGACGTTTAGGAGTAATGCTTCAGTCTTCTGAATGTAGACGCATAAATTGACCTTTTGAGTGAGTATACAAGATCCTTGGTTTCTGTTTCCTCGAATCCTTCAGCTTGCTCCATGTAGATTTCTTCTTCTAGATCGCCATTAATGTAGACCATCACGACGTCGATTTGGTGCAGCATGAGACCTAATTCTGCTGCGATTGCGAGAATAAACCTTATGGAACTTTGCCGAGCGACACGAGCAAAAGATTCAGTGAAGTCCATCCCAGGTTGTTGATTATAGCCTTTAGCTACCAATCGAGCTTTACGACGTTCGACGTTGCCATTTGCGTCGTACTTCGTTCTCAAAACCCATCTGCATCCAATGACTTTCTTCTTTTTGGGACGTTCAGTTAAAGTCCAGACTAAGATTAATGGAAAGGGCACTATTCACTTTAGTGTACGTAACGGCTCTCAAGAACGAAAGATCAGGTTAGAGAACGTCCTACTCATGCCAGAATGAAAAAAAAGGCAGCAGACTACAGAAAAAAGGCTAAGGATCTGAAGCCAAACACATCCAAGGCGGAAGAAGCTTTTGCTGTCACCTTCGCCGAAGATAACCCTGTTAAATAAGAAGCTTTTGCTGTGACCCACATTAAAGTTGATCCTGAAAAAAAGCAACTTTCGCTTGTGCTTTAAGTGCTCAATCAACGTCCAGCGGAACTTGGTGTATGGATAGTGGTACGACCTTGAAAGATCTCGTTCTGCGGAACTCCCTCAAGTTGACAGACAAAAGGTTAGACTGACTGTTGATTAAACAACATAAATTACCTTGGTCTTCAGATCTAGGAGGACAATATCAGGCTTCGTAGCACTGATACGTTGAGTGGTGGATAATGAGAAATTCCAGTAGATCTTCCACTGATCATTGTCCACAGCGGACTTAAGTTTATTAATTAACACATGCACATTTTGAATTTCCGCTTGCGGTATTCCAAGATATGTATATGTTTCTCCATTGCCAAGACGTTGAATGGTATTGGCGCCCATGAGTTAAACATCCTGATTGTCACGTGATGATGTAGTTTCTAATCTTCCTTGCTGTATGTGGACACAGGCATACTTGCTCACTTCCAAGCGCATGCCAATTACTTCAGAGTACCTATTTACCGCCGCCACAAGGATGTTAAGGTCCTCCTTTGAAGAAGCAAAGAGTTTAAGGTCGTCCATGTATAAAAGGTGGTTGACATTATATTCTCATTTGTTCGCCGGGCAACATTGGTATCAAGCGCTTTTGCCTCGGAGCAGAATAGATAGAGGCAAGAGGTAGATGCAGAAGAGTATGGGACTTAGAGTCTTATTAGAAGATCCCCCCTCTTATAATATATGATATAGCTGATAGCAACTTGTCTTTTTCAGATGTTATAACAAATCTTGTTCGCCACAAGAGCATAAACTCTTTTATGCATCTCACGATTTTTGGATGCACCACCAGGCACTCAAGGAGCTTGACAAGTAGCTCATGGTTCGTGTTATCGAATGCGTTACGGTAGT